>JAOWBW010000839.1:155921-326885 GCA_026119855.1 Campanula takesimana
AGCGGATTTCTACAAGTCTCCCGACGTCCATCTTTGTCACAAACGAGCAGTAATCATCCTTCCTACTCGATTTTATGTCCGTTTTGAACATTTTGTGCATTCCCTAGTTTCTAGGTCTTGTAGATACCCCGGGGAACCACGGCTTGGCTAGAGCGGTGAATTATCCTAGGATGTCTAACTTGTTTTAGATTGTTTAGAGTCGCCACCTATGTTTTTAAAGGAACATAAGAAAAACCTAGAAATAGCCTAATTTATGTACAAAACCAGAGATTCGGGAGAGAAGGGTTCGGGGGTTAGGTGACGGAGTGGGAAGTACTTAAACACCCACTCCGCCCCGCTTACGCGGGTCTTGCTACTATTGGTGTTCTAATATTTACATGTCCTTCAATTAATTAAATAGAAATGTTCTAACAATTGTGATGAGAAAGAAAAGGGGAAATAAAGGGGAAATAAAATAGAATTGTTTTATTTATTTAATGATAAAGATTACATGTGCCAAGTAATGTTAAAGAATTACATTAAGAGATGAAGAGAAATTAACATGGTGAATTAAAGTTGAGATTAAAATGTAGGAGATAACCTAACTAACTTCAATATGTGAAGTAGTCATGTTGGTCATGTCCCATTAATGGGGATTGCATACATTGACAAGAACATGAATAGAATAAAAAAAAGAAGACTTGTACCTTTAGAAAGAAGACTTCAAACTTGGACTTGAAAATGATGTTGTTGTGTAGAGATTTGTGTAGAGTTTCGTTATGTAAACCTCTTGTTGGGAGAATTTGTGTAGGAAAAATGATATAGAATTTGTGTAGAGAGAAAGTTCCAAGTCCCAAAAAAATGAGGTCCTTTTCCAAGGTAGGGATGATGGTTTTTATAGGTAAAAAAGAGAGGGAAATGATGGAGGGAAATTGGTCATCCATGTGAAATGGAATGAGCCAATCACAAATAAGATAAATGAATAAAGAAAAATAAAGAAATAAAAAATCAAATAATAAATGAAAGAAATATTAGTTTTTGGGAAAAGGCTTAGAATTTGGGATTGGGAGTTAATGAGAAAAGGGGGGATGAATGTGGATGTAAAAAGATGGTTTTTGTGATCAAGAAAAGATGTTTGTAATAATAAAAGGGAGGAAAATAAGGTGCAATCCGTTACTGCCAAAGTGGGAAGCGCGCGGGTCCGGCTTTGGGGGGCTGACGCGCGCGCAGGCTCACTGGCAGTGCCGGAAGCGCCCGCGGGTGAAAAATGACAGAATGACAGAATGACCCTAAAAGTTAACTCTGTTATGCAGTTTAGTCCAAAACTAACGGAATCAGTTAGGAACTTAACCGAAGTAACAGAAATCAACAAAAATAAGTTAAATAAAAATACTTGTATGCAATCGGGGCGAGAGGTCCAAGGCGGGGTGTCTACATAGCCCCTCGTCGACGTGGATTGCGAAGCAAAACGCGTCGACGAAAGAAAGACAACCGCCGAGGACATCGACAAGAGAAAACAAAGACTCAATAAAGAAGGAATTTGAAATTACAAAGGATAGGAGTGCGCTCCCTGTGTGAGCGGCTTTCGCGGATGGAAAGGGTGTGGTGGTTTGAGGCGGCCCACCACGGCCACAAAAATATTTTTTAAAAAAAAGGTGTGGTGGATTGAGGCGGGCCACCACGGCCACAAAAAAATTTTAAAAGGTGTGGTGGCTTGAGGCGGCCCACCACGGCCACAAATTTTTTTAAAAAGGTGTGGTGGCTTGAGGCGGCCCCCCACGGCCACAAAATTTTAAAAGGTGTGGTGGCTTGAGGGCTGCCCACCACGGCCACAAAATTTTTAAAAAAGGTGTGGTGGCTTGAGGCGGCCCACCACGGCCACAAAAATTTTGAAAAGTGTGGTGGCTTGAGGCGGCCCACCACGGCCACTATTTTTAAAAAGGTGTGGTGGCTTGAGGCGGCCCACCACGGCCACAAAAATTTAAAAAGGTGTGGTGCCTTGAGGCGGCCCACCACGGCCGCAATTTAAAGAAAGAGGGGAATTTTGAAATTGTGAAAGATGGGGGTGTGCTCCCTGTGTGAGCGGCTTAATAACACACTCCCGTTTGCGAGTGGTTTGATGCACGCTCCCGTTTACGAGCGGCTGATGACGAACTCCCGTTTGCGAGCTGTCTGAGATAACATGCCCCCGTTTGCGAGCAAGTTGATAGGAAACGCTCCCGTTTGCGAGCGGTTTGATACACGCTCCCGTTTGCGAGCTGTGTGAGATAAAATGCCCCCGTTTGCGAGCAAGTTGGTAGAAAACGCTCCCGTTTGCGAGCGGTTGATGACGAACTCCCGTTTGCGAGCTGTCAGAGATAACATGCCCCCGTTTGCGAGCAAGTTGATAGGAAACGCTCCCGTTTGCGAGCGATTTGATACACGCTCCCGTTTGCGAGCTGTGTGAGATAACATGCCCCCAGTTGCGAGCAAGTTGGTAGAAAACGCTCCCGTTTGCGAGCGGTTGACGACGAACTCCCGTTTGTGAGCTGTCAGAGATAACATGCCCCCGTTTGCGAGCAAGTTGGTAGAAAACGCTCCCGTTTGCGAGCGATTTGATACACGCTCCCGTTTACGAGCGAGTTGATGATTGAAATCTGCTGGGGAATGCTTGGTTGCTGATGACGTGTGGTTGCTTGATTTTATGGGGATGCAGGCATAGTTGACTGTGAATCACTTTCTGTTGGGGATGAAGTGCCTTGAGTAGCGGATGCTGTTTGGCTTTGCGGCGGTACCTGTTATGTGCTTTGCAGGTATATGTGCTTGTGCAGGGACATGCATGAAATATGATGATTGAGAGAAATTGTGCCCGTGGTGTGATGTGATCTTGAAAGCACCTTTGTAATGAGAGAGAAGTAAGAATGTAGAAAGTGAGCTTGTGTGCGGTGTGATTTTGAGGAAAGCATTGGATGTATTCATACCTTCACTTACCATTGCCGCTTGAGTGGAGATGGATTCTTGATGTCCGCGGAGGATGCTTTGATGGAGAATGTCCATTCTTTAGATGTTGATGAGAGAATGCCCTTGATGTTGGGTTGGCGAGATGGTACTCTGAATGATGGGTTGGTCGTGCCAAAGGCTTGCCTACGTATCCCTTTAAGAGAATCAGACCAGCGTAGTTCAAGGATGATGGAGAACGCTGGAGGAGAGGCTAGGAGCAAAGCAAAGTAAAGCACATAATTTTGCACATAGAAGGAGCAAAAGAAAGAAAAAATCTTTTTTTTTTTTTTTTTTTTTTTTTTTTTTTTTTTTTTTAGTTCGTGGGTGAACCATTTTAGCCATTGTGTGTTTGTGAAGCCAACCCAAGATCAAGTCATGTTCAGTCGAAGTCCAGATTGCTTCGCTTGAATTCTGTCGTTGTCGTCGTCGTGCCCAACGAAGATTGATGTCTAGCCCCAAGAGATTTGTCGATTATGGGGCTTCAAAAGGCTTTTGATGCCGAGATGAGGGGTTGCTGATTGTAAAGCCCCTAGAATGCCTTTGATGCCAAATTTTGAGGGACTTGCATAGCTCCAAGATAAATCAGCTCTTGGCCCATTCGAGTAAATCGCCCTTTGTTGTTGTAGTGAGCAAGCCCAAAGAGGAGATCGTTGATGCCAAGCTTCGAGAGATTGCAAAGCCCCAAGTGTCGTGGGCTTGTAGATGGCGGGATGTGAAGACCGTTCATTGTAAAGCCCCAAATTATCTCGTGATTGGCTCGGCATTGAGAGCGGATGTACCGTTTGGTAGAATTCTTGATAGAGATTTCTTTCTTGCTCTTACTGGGGAGATGAATGGCCTCATTGTGGTCGATACCCAAATGGCTGAGGGCTTATGTCAAAGGATACAGTAATGTCTTGCGGTGCCGTCGAGGTCGCAGAGGATAAGGTCTTGGTGTGATAAAGTCTCAAATGAGTAGGCTTGCTTGACTCTTCTTGAGTTGAACTAATGACGGATCTTCGGATGCAACTAGTACTGTGGCCCAACTTTATCTGAGCTGCACCTTGTGCTTTTGATCTTGGAGAAGGGGGTGCTGAATTGCAGAAACATTGGGATTGGCCGTGGCATTTCCCGCTATAACCCTGTTTTGATTAGAGTTTAGCATATTGAATCTTTTTCCTTTTCTCTGAGACTACCTTCAAAATCTCGCTGTGAGTTCTAACAAAAATCATCAACTTCATTCATAACATCGGAGTCTTCATTTAAAACCAAGAGGCCTTTGACTTGAAGTGTTAAGAGACCCTTTGAAGCTTGATCCCTTTCATGGAGACTACTCCCAAATTGCGTTGCTCGAGTATTGTTGCCCAAACGACTGTCGGTCGCGAAGCCCTAATACTGCCCTTTGCTTGAATTACTGTAATGCCGTAGCCCAAAAGATTGTAGATTGCGAAGCCCGTTGAGACCTTCGGTGCCGAATTGAGGAAGCTTCCAATGTTGCACATGACTTGGCTGGGGATACTGCTGGGGAGTTAATTGCTCTTTGCCGAGGGAGCCTTTAAGACTTGACCGTAGCCCCTAGAGTGCCATCATTGATTGCGAGAAAGGTCCATCCTTGATTGGGGAAACGAGCACGGGCACACATGACAAGAGGGCTTTTTGACATCCCTTTTGAGGGACTTTGAGGATAGTCTCACACATCTTTCTTGAGCATAGCCCCTAGGGCGTATTGATTTCCAAATGAAGCAAAAGAATCCCTTGTTCTTGAGTCACATAGCCCCTAGGGCGTCACCATTTGTTGAGCAAAGCAAGAGTGACTCGTCCTCGTGTGAGGGAATAAACATGAGAGGATATGGCAAGAGCTACTCCATTTCTCGGGAGCCTTTTGGCGTACTTTAGAAGCACATACTTGAAGAAGCCTTGAAAACTGAGACACATGTTGTTGCTATTTGCTGCCCAAGCCAATTGACTAGCTAGGGATTATTTGTGCAACCTCGTGCCCTTTTATGATGGGCTTGTTCTCGGATGGATCTTAGTTACCACGGGCCTTCTTTTCATGAACCCAAAAATGCACACTGCTGGAGAATGATGCCGATAACCCAAGACAACCTTTGATGGTGCCATATCTTGTCGAGCTTTTTGCAATCCCAAAGTTGACTCGGTGGGGAATTGACTTGCTGAGGAGATCCAATGTAGAGCTCGTGTAGTTGTCTTCTTTAGAGGCCAGAGATCTCCATTTCTCTTTCCCTTCTCTCTCTCACTCTCTCAATTTTTTTTATGACGCACCCTGTTTTTTGCCTAGACCGCCCTTTCGGGTTTTCAATCTAGCGGGCATCTCTTTTGCGTCTTCATTTTTGACTCGATTAATGAGGAAGTGTGCATTGACTCTAGCTGAGGAGATAAGACATGTGATTTTGCGGTGGAGACCTTTTGTCACTAATGATGAGTGACATTGACTTGACTAGGGAAGTGTCCCTTGACATGTATTTTTTATTGAATTGAATGACTCGCGAAGGCAAGTAAGTCATTAAGAGAGAAGAGAAGGAAAGCCCCAATTTGATTGCAAGAAATTGGGAGTATGCAGAAAGAATAGAAGTCCCTAGACTCGACAAGGAGCACGAAATGATTCCAAATCTAAGAAAGTTGTTCAATCTTTTTGGTGATTAATTTATTGGCAAATGAATCGTACAAAGATGTCTTGACAAGTTCGAGATGAAGGCCAATCACCATAACGCGCTAGGGCTAAACATATCTTCTTTCTTGCATGAGACCGGACCCGAAGGTTGCCTACGTTCCTCCAGTGAAGAGGCTCAGGTCACCGTAGTTCTTGTGGATCCTCCTTTTGATGTGAGGATTTGTTGCTTCGTTGTGATTTGTTGTTGATGTCGGTTCGTCGTTCATTGGTGGAATGATGTTGATCTTGATGTGAACTTCTTTGATTGAGGGGGATTTTTTTTTTTTTTTTTTTTTTTTGTGCTCTAACTTTTGCCTAGGTTGATTTGAAGAGTTCAACCTAGCGAGCATTTTTTTTTAATCCCCCTTTGAAAGCTTTGCTTGATGTCTCCATGGTTGTTGCTCCACCTTTCTTTGTCGCTTGATTTGATGTTGTCGCCTTCGTCACGATGTTTAGCCCCTAGGCGTTCAAGTGATGGCCTTCATTCCAAAACTCGTTTAGACATCTTTTCATCATTTTACCAAGAATTAGATTGAACAACTCGGAAGAGTGTATGAGGACAAGAACGACTTTTTATTTGATGATGAGACTTGACTCAAAATTTCACATTAATTGGACAAAGAAAACATAATGCACACTTAAGAGGACTTTGACTCTTTTTTTTTTTTTTTTTTTAATTCCTATTACTAGGTAGAGAAAGAGAAACGGAGATTGTTGTTCTAGTCCCCATTGTCGTTGTAGTCTCCTTGTGGCATGATTTCTTGTAGAAGCCCCATTTCGAAACCAAATCATTCTTCTTTGATGAGTTCTTGCATGTTGGCACTCTCTAAAGGTTGCTCTTCACCCACAGTAAATTCGCCGTTGTCGAACAAATCTTGGATAATGTTTTGGAGAAGGAAGCACCCTTCGGTAGTATGGCCAATATGCTTGTGGTAGCCGCACCATTCAGCATGTGCATGATTCTTCGGTATCGTCTTCGGCTTGTACCCCTCCAAAGGCTTGACCTTTCCGCTTGCCACCAAAGTTTCAAATGCTTCGGCTTGGGTTACTCCTAGGAGAGGAGTGAAAACTCGGTTGTTGGCGGTACCTTTGTAGCTTTTGAGGGACGGGCCACTTGAGCATACTTTACCCTTAAACTTTGCTTTGCCGTCGGTGAGCTCTTGCAAACGGGCTTTGAGTTCGGAAACCTCTTCCTCGTGAATTCTTCTTTCATAATCAAGACGGGCCTTGAGTTCGGAAACCTCTTCTTTGTGAATCCTCTTGTCGATATCGAAACGGGCTTGCCACAAATTGTCTTTACGGCGGGCATCCTCGACAATCCTATCTATTTGTTCCCCCATTGATTTCATTATGTTGAGTAACCCTTCGTTGGATACGAAATCATTTCCACCATTGTTGTTGTTGCCGTTGGAAGCCATTGGACCTATTGGAAGAACACGGTTGATCTTAGGTTGGCCCCACAAACACCTTTTGAGTAAAATAAATTTAACCAACAAACACGAAAAAGACTCAACCATATAAATAAAATGACTCTTTTTTTTTATTATTTTATTTACAAAAGTTGGAAGGACGTGGTCCTTTTTGGGGTTTCTAGAAAAATAGTGGAATCGTCACACTAGTATATAGACCTTCTCGCGGTCCCATATACTCATCGGATTCCACCACGCTTGTGAATCCTACATGTATCGGGATTAAACTAAATTAATGTAGTAAATCATACATGCGGGGACGGATTTTTTATTTTCGTCTAAGATAGCCACTTTCGGGGACGGAGTTTTATTTCGTCCATTGCAACAAATTGGCATGTATGATTTGAAAACATTAGTTTAGGGAAATCTCGGTACATGGAAACCGACTTGAGTCACGGAGTGTTAGACCCTAGACTAGAATTGTGTGGTTTGTGCTCGGCTTTAATATGAGGCTCAAAGGTCACCCCCGGCATGTAGTCATGAACTACGCCACGGGCTGAGGTTTACCGCTTCGAAAGAGTCAAGGTCTGGTGGAGCTTGAAACTTCCTAGGACGGGCCTCGACGGGTTTGGGGTTGGACTTGTGCGACTCGATAGTGAGCAGTTGATAAGAAAGAAAAAAAAAAGGAAACAAATAAGCACGTATTTACAACTCCCGAATCACCCGTGTGACCGGTAAAAATAAATAGAAAGTAAAAGAAATTGTATGTAGGCCCGGTGCCCACACACTGTCATTCTGCTCTGTTCTGCTTTCTGTGCACTGTTCTGTTTCTGGAAAATTGCCCATAAGCGCGCGCCTCAGGGAAGTGATGTGGGAAGCGCGCGCATTGCGAAATGAATATGGGAGACGCGCGCATCTGGGTTACTGTAGACACCCCGCCTTGGACCGCTCACCCCGATTGCACAATTGATTTTGTGTTTCTCCCCATTTTAAGTGTTTCTCGTTAGTTTCTGTCACTTCCGTTAAGTTCCTGACTGACTTCGTTAAGTCCAGGGACTAAACTGAATGACAGGGCTGACTTTCTAGTCCATTCTGTCAAAATTGCCTTCTCTGAGTCGCGCGCCTCCGACACTAGGAGCCAGGCGCGCGCGCCTCCCGCCCCCAAAGCAGGAAGCGCGCGCCTCTGGGCGTCAGTTACAGATTTCTGGCCAGGATTCCCTCCCTTGCTCAATTTACAGGATTTTGCCCGGGAAGGATTTCTTGGTGACTGAGTTTTGGCACCAAAAACACCCCTCTTTCACCTATAAAAACCTCTCTTCACCTCCATTTTCAAGGATCGAAAACTTAGACCGAAAATTGAACTTACAAAAACTATACCAAAATCACTTTCTAAAGGTTCTCCAAGGATTTCATCAAGAAATATTCGAAGGTCTTCAAATTGTAGGTAAAAGTCCATCTTTTCCTTCCTTTTCTACTTCATCTCCTCTCTCTTTTTACTTTAATCAAATGTGCAATCACCCAAATCATTTTGGGACATGACTCTAATGATCACCTCATCTCATTGAGGTTGGTTAAGGAGTTATCTCCTACATTCCAAATCATATTTTAAACCCCCCTTTTTATGACTTAAAGAAGAAGAAGAAGAAGAACATTTTTTTATGTAGATTTTGATCAAGCAAGACCAACTTAAGTTGGGTGAGATGGGTGTTTCGGTACTTCCCATCTCGTAATCTAACCTCCGGACCTCAAAACAAAGAATCTCTGTTTTCGTAACCAAAACTTAGGCTACAATCAATAGGTTTTTCTTATGTTCCTCAAAACATAGGTGGCGACTCTAAAACAATCTAAAATCAAGTTAGACATCCTAGGATAATACCACGCGCTCGAGCCTAAGGCCGTGGTGTTCCCACCCCGGGGTATCTACAGTGGCGACTCCGCTGGGGATTTATTTGAGGGTTAAACTTGCGTTCTGATCAAAATCTACATCTTTTCTGGGCATTCTGCTTCCTGATGGGGGAGGCGCGCGCGTCTGGCCTTTTAAGCCTAAGGCGCGCGCATCCCACATCAAGAACCAGAATCGCCCGCTTCTTCATATTCTTCATCTTCTTCTTCTGTTATTCTGCACTAATCACTTCTGCAGGGGTTACAATATGAACATAGGACCAGGGCAATCCCCTGAGTCCAAAGTCTGACATTCTGACAGGTGTGTCCCAGAAGCGCGCGCCTCCCATAATGATTTCGCAATGCGCGCGCGTCCCACATCAGAACTCAGAGGCGCACGCTTCTGGGTTGGTTCCAGAACAGAGACAGGTTTCAGTGACTGAGCAGTACAGTGGGGTGTGGGCACAGTTGCCTGCATCAGAACAGAATTGAACCCTCGGACTGTTTAATTTTGTGTTTTATTTACCGGTCACACGGGTGATTCGGGAGTTGTAATTTTATGTGCTTCTGTGTTTTGTGTGTTTTTCTTTCTTTTCAAAAAATAAAAAAAAAATAAAAATTTTGTCACTTGTTAGACCTCACACTACATGCACATATTCCTATGAACTGCTCACTATCGAGTCGCACAAGTCCAACCCCAAACCCGTCGAGGCCCGTCCTAGAAAGTTTCAAGCTCCACCAGACCTTGGCTCTTTCGAAGCGGCAAACCTCAGCCCATGGCGTAGTTCAAGACTACATGCCGGGGGTGACCTTTGAGCCTCATATTCAAGCCGAGCACAAACCACACAGTTCTAGTTAGGGTCTAACACTCCGTGACTCAAGTCGGTTTCCATGTACCGAGATTTCCCTAAACTAATGTCTTCAAATCATACATGCCAACTTGTTGAAAGGGACGCAATAAAAATCCGTCCCCAAAAGTGGTTATTTTGGACGAAAATAAAAATCCGTCCCCGCATGTATGCTTTACTACATTAATTTAGTCTAATCCCGATACATGTAGGATTCACAAACGTGGTGGAATCCGATGAGTATATGGGACCGCGAGATGGTCTATATACTAGTGTGACGATTCCATTATTTTCTTAGAAACCCCAAAAGGGATTCATTCCCTCCGACTTATAAAAAAAAAAAAGAGTCTTTTCTTATGTGGTTCGAGTCGTGTGCCCAACTGTGTGCTCTAAGCCTCTTCATGGACCGCAAGTGTTACTCAAGACTGACAAGGGCCTCTTCTGCAATATAGGTTCAATTGGTACTTACAAAGTCTACCGGGATTCAGCAAATCGGTTAGTCCGTGAAGAGATCACTCCAACAGCTCCAACATCAACCATGACAGGCAGTAGCAACACCATGTCTCTCGAACAGCTCTCAACTATGGTCCAACTCCTCCAAGAGAAAGTCTCCACCCTTAACAAGGAGGCACAAAGCAAAGATGGCATTTGGCAATCCCACCTCGACAGCCAAAGGGAGGCCCACGAGGCCGAAATGGAGCTAATGAAAGAAAAGCTCACCAACCTTGCCAAGGGAAAGAACAAGAACAATGATGATGAATCCGAATGGACCGAGGGTTTGTTCAAGAGTCCTTATGTCAACACCCGCACCAAGAAAATGGGGGAACCAAGTTCCGAGAACAACGAGCCCAAAATGGTGGATTCTATCATGGCCTACATCGACCAAAAATTCAATGGGCTCAATATGGGGAAAGGCTCCGACACAAGCCTTTATCAATCATCCATCCTCATGAGTACTATGGCCGCCCTTCCCGATAAGTTCAAGATGCCCGACATAAGCAAATTCAAGGGCAACTCTTGCCCTATGGCTCACATTGAGACTTATATTTGGGCAATGGTTCCAAAGAAGGTCTCCACCAAGGTGATGGCTCAATGCTTTCCTCTCACTCTCGAGGGGGCGGCAAAAGATTGGTATGCTACTCTCCCGCTCACTGTCCGTCTTGATTGGGACTCCGCCATGCTTGCCTTCAAGAACCAATACCAAGGCAACACCACTCACCGGCCCACGAGGAAAGAGCTAGAGAACACTACTCAACGAGACAATGAGTCCTTCATCGACTTCACAAGGAGATGGAATGACAAACTCTCTGAAATTGTTGAGAGGCCGAACACAAAAGAGCAAATGGACATATTTCTCAAGTGTCTCAAGATTGATCTCCGCACTCACCTCAGTGGAGGCTTGCTACTCCGACTTCTCCCAAATGTATGAGGCGGGTGTACGCATGGATGACTTGCTCAAGGAGATTAAGAAGACCACTCCTACTTACCGCTACAAGGCCGCTTCCAACTCCACAAAAGAGGCCTCGGTCAACGCCGTCACTATTGAAAAGGGGAATTACAAAAAAGTTCCTCCACCTCAAGGGAAAAGGCCCCGAAGTGACCGTGTCTACACGCCTCTCCAAGGCATGACTCAAACCGAAGTGTTCGAGGTCCTCAAGGCAAAGGGTCAAGTCACACCCGTGCAAGGGTACCAACCCAAGACGATCCACGACAATCATGCTCACCACAAATATTGTGGCTACCACCAATATAGTGGCCACACCACCGAGGAATGCTTCGTTCTCCGCAATGTCATTCAAGATCTCATAGATAAGAAAGAATTTGTAGTGACTAATGACGAGCATGTCAATATAATAGAGATAGGAGAACTTGAGGGGACCACCCATTCAATCCCAATTGTGAATGGGGGCCCCAATGTTATGAATAAAATTGACAATTCTTGTTATGTAGTGACTTATGATGAGGTAATGAGGGAAGTACTAGAGAATAGGAAAAAGAAGCAAGATGGGAACGTCAATATGCTAACTCGATCCGGTCGAGTCATAGCAAGCAACCCTTCCACTTCCGCACCGAGCTCCTCTTCTCAAAGGCCGCAAGCTCACAACACTCCCGAAGATCCTCTACTTGTCCAACTCAAGAAAACTCAAGCCAACATCTCTATTTGGGACCTCATTGCATCCTCGAAGAAACACCGAGATCTCGTCATCCGCAATCTCGATGATACATCAGTTTCTCCCGATACTACTCCCGAGGACCTCGCGGCAATGATTGGTCACATTCATTTTAGCAATGTCATCACCTTTGCCGATATGGACCTTCCACCGTTTGGTTCCGACCACAACGAAGCTATTTACCTCAAGGTACGAGCAAGGGGGAGGCCTGTCTCAAGAGTCTTAGTGGACGGTGGTTCCGCACTCAATCTCATGCCTGGTAGGATCATGGGCATACTGGGGCTTAAAGATTCTGATTTGAGGCCTTCTACTCAAGTAATCCGAGGTTATGACAGCACCGCCCGTACAGTCATGGGTATGATCGAAATTGACATTGAGTTTGGGAGCATGGTCATGTCCGTTCCATTCCAAGTACTTGATATCCCTGCCTCGTTTAACTTACTGTTAGGTCGACCATGGATTCATAGTGCTAATGCCGTACCGTCAACTCTCCACCAATGTGTCAAGATCCGAAACGGTGATGAAATAGTGACCGTAATGGCTGAAAACATTACTATCCACAGAAAAGGTGAGCCCGTCCACCAAGTTCAGCACGGTCTACCAGACTCCACTCTCTCCGGCGTCTCAATCAACGCCATTGACAAAGAAGGGGGAAATGGATCATGGACCCCCATCAATCACAAAGTACTCCGCATGATGAGGGATATGGACTACTTCTCTGGTTTAGGCTTAGGGAAATATCAGCAAGGAATCCTACATCCCGTGCAAGTCCCATTTGTCAAGAACACATTCGGTTTGGGGTACGAGCCTTCCGAAGAAGACTTGAAGCAAGAACAAACGATCAAGAACGAAAAGGCCTGAGCTCGTAAAGAAGGCCGTCGTTATGAGGTCCCTAATCTAAGGCCTTACCGCAAGACGTTGAATGGTTATTTTGTCCGCCAAGGGGAAGACGTTCCATACATGATCTTTCCCGAGCCGTGGGTTAACAATAAAGGTGTCAAAAAGCCCGGCCTCGAAATCTTCTCCGATTGTGAGATCCAGAAATCCGAAAGGGAACCAACTCCCATGTCGCCCCGTGAATGGTGGGGAAGGAAGATAACCATAGAGTCCGAGACAGAAATCACCGTGGGGGAAGAACTGACCGACTTAGCCTCCATGTTTGAAGAGCTTGCCATGATGAATGAATGCCAAGTTAACGCCATCCATGACACCGTCATCATGAACGAGACTATCAGTGAGATCCCGCCAAGCTCCGAGCCGATCAACAATTGGTATTCAACAAAAGGGCCCGTGGTATCCGAGGAATTCTTAGTCTAAGAAATGGGTTGCATACCCCGCACAGCAACAAAGGAAGAGCAGCTCACACTTACTTTCGAGTCCGAGAGTGTCTCTAATACCCTCACCCAAGAGGATTTGGAGGCCATAGCCGAGCGTGTGTTTCCTTTCTTTGCTAATGAAAAATTTGATATTTCTGAGTACCCTGAGATTGCAAACATCATAAATGATGAATTAACTAATAATGAACTTAACGAACAAGTTAATAACGATTCAAATTATGATGAAATAGACCACGAAAACACAACATACTTAAATGAACTTGCTCAACAAGTCCGTAGTCGTGGCGAGAATGGTCCAAAGGCTGACGAAGAATTGCATGTTGTTAATCTGGGTACCGAAGAAGAGCCAAAAGAAACCAAGATTGGAAGCTTCTTCAAGGGAGACGACAGAGACAGATTGACTGCATTACTACGGGAGTTCGTGGATGTGTTCGCATGGTCATACAAAGACATGCCGAGTTTAGACAGAAAGGTAGCGGAGCACAGGATTCCGATCAGAGAAGATGCCAGGCCCGTAAAGCAGAAGCTCAGAAAGATCAAGCCAGAATGGTCTCTGCAGGTCAAAGAAGAGATTGAGAAGCTCCTCAGTGTGGGTTTCATCAAGGTCATCGAGTATCCGACATGGTTAGCCAACATTGTGACAGTCAGGAAGGCGAACGGCAAGGTTCGAGTTTGTGTAGACTTCCGGGATTTAAACAAAGCTTCCCCAAAGGATGATTTTCCACTCCCTAATATCGACATGCTAGTCGACTCCACTGCTGCCTACGAGGTTCGCTCATTCGTGGATGGGTTCACTGGGTACAATCAGATTCTTATGGCCGAGGAAGATCAACATAAGACAGCCTTCACAACACCGTGGGGTACCTTTTGCTACACAGTCATGCCATTTGGGTTAAGAAATGCTGGGGCTTCCTACTAAAGGGCCGTGACAGACTTGTTCCACGATATGATTCACAAAGAAATCGAGGTCTATGTGGACGACATGATCATTCACTCCAAAGGAACCGATGGTCAACACCTAATCGATCTCCGCAAGTTCTTCGAAAGGCTTCGTCAATACAAGATGAGGCTCAACCCTGCAAAGTGCACATTCGGGGTTATCCGAGGCAAAGTTCTTGGTTATATGGTCACTGAAAGGGGAATCGAAGTAGACCCCTCCAAAATCAAGGCAATCATTGACATGCCTCCTCCAAAGACGCAGAAAGAGATTAAAGGTTTCATGGGAAGACTACAATACATCAGTCGGTTTGTGCACCAACTCACTTCCATGTGCGAGCCAATCTTCAAGCTACTCAAGAAGAATGTGGCTCTAGAATGGACCGACGCGTACCAAGAAGCCTTCGATCAAGTAAAACATTACTTGACGTGCCCTCCTGTTCTAGTTCCGCCGCACAAGGAGAAACCTCTGTTGCTTTATCTCACTGTCAATGATGAAGCCCTAGGGGCTATGTTAGGACAAGAGCAACGAGAGTCCACAAAGGAGAACGCTATTTACTTTGTCAGTCGCCGATTCCAAGGAGGCGAAAAGAACTACTCTGTCTTAGAGAAGTCATGTGCAGCATTGGTTTGGGTCACTCAAAAGCTCAAACACTATATGGAAGCTTTTCCGATCAAGCTAGTAGCAAAGGTGGACCCGCTCCGCTACATCTTCGAGAAGCCTTTCATGTCAACAAGAATAGCCAAATGGTACTTCATGCTCGCCGGCTATGATATCACTTACGTCACACTAAAATCCGTCAGGGGGAAAGTGTTCAGTGACCAGCTTGCCGAATTCCCGTGTGACGAAGTGAAGGGGGAAGATGCACAGTTCCCCGACGAGCATTTAATTTGTACTGCAACCGAGGAAAACAAGTGGCAACTTTTTTTCGATGGCGCCGCCAATAAACACGGTTTTGGTATAGGGGTATTGCTTGTCGATCCAAAAGACATCTACACTCCCATTGCCATACGCCTGGAATTCGAAGCTACCAACAACATTGCCGAGTACGAAGCATGCATAGCAGGGCTCGAAGCAGCTCTTGAAAGAAACGTCACGGAACTAGAAGTGTTCGGCGACTCTTTGCTCCTTATCAATCAGCAATCGGGTAAATGGCGAACCCAAGACCCGACCCTCCAACAGTATGGTCAGCACCTTGAAGAATTGGTTGAACAATTCCAAGAGATCACTTTCAACTACCTGCCAAGGGATAAGAATCGCTTCGCCGATACACTGGCCACTATAGCTTCATTAGTTGAAATGCCCAAAGGGAAAATGGTGAAGCCTTTCAAAATTGCTCGAAGGAACAGTCCGGCATATTGCATGAGTATCGAGATCAACGAGGTTCAAACAAACTCTCTGTGGTATTCGGATATCATGAACTTCCTCAAAGACGGCACTTATCCCGAGAATATCAATAAGAAGTCTCAAGCAGCTCTGCAAAGGTTAGCCTCTCGGTACGTACTGATTGGGGACCGAGTCTATAAAAGGCACCACGACGGGATCAATCTCTTATGCGCCAATGAGACCGAAGCTCAAGAGATAATGTGTGAATTGCACGAAGGAGAATGTGGACCCCACATGAATGGGTTTATGCTAGTCAAGAAGATACTTCGCATTGGTTACTATTGGAGCACTATGGAACGAGACTGTATCGAGAAAGTCAAAAGGTGTGCCAAGTGCCAATTCCACGCTAATCTACAACATGCTCCACCCTCACAACTTTACAACATGGTCACACCTTGGCTTTTCTCTTGTTGGGGGATAGACATCATTGGTAAAGTTCATCCTGCCGGGAGCAATGGGCAGTCATTCGTCCTAGTGGCAGTCGACTACTTCACAAAGTGGGTCGAAGCACAAGCCTATCGAACCCTCAACGCCAAAAAAAGTGGCCGAATTTGTAAAGATTAATATCATGTGCCGATACGGCGTGCCTCATGAAATCATTTCCGACAATGGCTCTCACTTCAGGAAGGAAATGGATGCACTTTTGGTAGAATACAAGATCACCAAGCACAAGTCATCTCCTTACCGGCCCCAAGCAAATGGTGCAGTCGAAGCAGCAAATAAGACCATCGAGACCATCGTCAAGAAAATGGCCTCAACAGGAAGGGATTGGCCCGAGAAGCTACCATTAGCATTGTGGGGCTACCGCACATCAATACGATCCGCAACGGGAGAAACTCCTTATGTATTGGTCTATGGTTCTGAAGCCGTACTCCCTATCGAACTTGAAGTCCCATCTCTACGGGTCCTCCTCGAGAATCAAGTCAACGAGGTCAACTGGATGCAAAGTCGATACGAACAGCTAGCCTTACTCGACGAGAAAAGGTTAAGAGCACTCGAACGCACGAGGGCATATCAGCAAAGGATGGCAAGAGCTTTCAACAAAAAAGTGAAGCCTCGAAACATCAATGTGGGAGATTTGGTCTTAAGACAACATCCTCCTAATGCCATGAATCCCCTGGGGAAATGGGGACCCCGATGGATCGGTTCGTACGTGGTCAAAAAGATACTAAGCGGTGGTGCAGTCCGGCTCGTGGATTTAGATGGTGACCAGCTGCCAAAGGAGGTCAACCTCGACAAGCTCAAGAGGTTCTACGCTTAATAAACAAAGACCATAAAAAAAAAAAAAAAAAAAAAAAAAAAAAATCGCTCGCTAGGTTGAAAACCCGCAAGGGCGGCCTAGGCAAAAATTAGAGCACGTGCAAAAAAGAAGCCCGCTAGATTGAAAACCCGCAAGGGCGGTCTAGGCAAAAAACAGGGTGCACAACAAAAAAAAAAAAAAAAAAAATGGTCTTTGTTTATTTGAACTACGAAGACCTGAGCCTCCCAACTGGAGGAACGTAGGCAACCTTTGGGTGCGGTCTAAAACATATCAAAAATACCCAATTCACTTCAAATAACAAAATGCAATTCTTATTCATTCAATGAATTATTCAAACCATTACAACGGATTTATTGAGCAACAAAAGACATCAAAATATTAAATCCTAAAACAAAGTGGTCTAATTGCAATCTCTTAGGGTACTAAGAAAAATCCAATTTTCTCTTAGCTTTCGAAGGACCACCCGATCGTCTCTCAATCCTTTTCTTCTTGGGTAACAAAGGAGCACTAATACGCACCGGAACCTTCTGTGCTGCAGCACATCTCCTAGAATAAAAGTCATCCAAAGGAGTACAGAAAGGGTCAGCGAGAATGTTACTCCAATCAGCAGCAGCCTCCCTATATCTCAATGTGCTGCTAGGCTCAAAACCCTGTCCCAACAACTCGGCACGAAGCACATCAACCCAAGTGATGCCACGGTAAAGGGTGCCAAATAAATAATCCAAGTAGCTCTCGGGAAGGAAGACACTCCCCCGATGCAGAGGAGCGAAAGCCCAACGATTGCGGTCATCTCCCCAAGCCGACTGAAGCTCACTCGAGAAGTCAGGACCCATGTAAGCAACTGGACGAAGCATTCCATCCCTCGGAAAAGGAATTGTCTGTTGACGACCGAACTGCCGCAGAGCCCGCTCTGGCTGGTAAAATGAAGAATCTCTCAAACCGGGTACAACCACGTGCTGAAAACCAAGAGTCCATTCCACAAAAGGACGAAGACCCCAAGAAGGAGGACACCACTCAATATCAACGGTCGCCCGAGAGGCAAAGAATTTCTTCCAATCATCTTCAGATAAATCCCGGATCAACAACTTCCTCCTATGAACAGCAAAAGGAGACAAATCACCATCCGGAGAATAAATTCTGAAGTGTTCTCGGAGCCATATGGTCAAGAGCAAAGGGATTCCCCGACACATCTTGCCCGTCCTATGTAACTCATCAAGGCCGTGCAACGTCTCCCCTACAATAAGAGGGATTACACTAAATTGCTGGTCCTTAGCTTGCATAATAATCTCGGCTAGCTGCGCGTCCGCAGTCCCGAAGGGTGTAACAAACAGTACTTCGCTGAAGAGACAAACGGCCATGGCATTTCTTTTGAAAGATTGAACCACCGGGTCCTCCGAGTGTAAACTGAAGAACACCGGCAATTCAGTTACGTCAATCACGGTACCATGCAACATCTTTCTCACGTCCTCAACAGGGAGATTCAGTAACCCAACCCAAGAGCCGATGGCACCGCGGTGATATTTAGGGACGGCAATCCGACCGGCCAAAGGCATGCCAAGGATGGCCCCGAAATCGTCAACAGTCGGCACCATTTCATTAGCTGAAAGGTTGAAGGTATGGCTGTCGCAATCCCAGAAAGCCGCGGCAGCTCTCAACAAATCCCAATCCGGCTTCAACGTCCGCAAAGTGAAAAGAATTCGGAACCCGAAGTCTTTAATGAAGGCCTTCTTGGGATGGGTCTTAAAATAATACACAAAAGTACCCAAGTCCTTTTCATACTCACTAACAACCTTGGCATCAAGGGCAAAAGAATTGGAAGCCATGGAAAATGTTGATCACAAGCGAAGTTAAGCAATAATATGATGTTCAAAAATGGCAGAAAGGAGCTGTGAGAATCAAGTGGTCGAACAGAAGATGATATTATAGCTGTTGGGGGCTCTTTTGGTCAGCAAACGTCAAGCCCGGAATTCCGCCTCCCAGACGCGCGCGCCACCCGCCAGCGGTCTGAAGTGCGCGCGCCTCCCAGGTCTAAATCGCTTCAAGAAAAGGGCCTTGTCAGAGATCTCCAGCCTATATCAAGACACGGTCCCGATCCTCGGACACCCAGTTGGGCACACCTTTTTCTGGTCCGCCCTTAAGCATGTCAAAAAATCGAAAGTAGGATAGAAACTCCCACTCAAAAGTAGGTTGTCCTCTCCAAAATTCCGAACTCCCTAAGTTCTGTCACGGGTGCCACACCCCCCTCAAGAGTCAATCTCAACATTTCATCCCCAGCAGGAACATTTTTCTGGTCGCGGTCAACTGTGCCCGTACCCCACAATTCGAAAAAGTCAAGTGTGACTCCAAATGGCACGAGACTTCAAAGCAATATTTCATCAAACAGATTCACTAACGGATTCGTCAACAAGGGTTCACCAACGGACTCATCCAAAGGATTCACTAACGGATTCATCAAACGGATTCACCAACGGATTCGTCAACAAGGGTTCACCAACGGACTCATCCAAGGGATTCACTAACGGATTCATCAAACGGATTCACCAACGGATTCGTCAAGAAGGGTTCACCAACGGACTCATCCAAGGGATTCACTAACGGATTCATCAAACGGATTCACCAACGGATTCGTCAACAAGGGTTCACCAACGGACTCATCCAAGGGATTCACTAACGGATTCATCAAACGGATTCACCAACGGATTCGTCAACAAGGGTTCACCAACGGACTCATCCAAGGGATTCACTAACGGATTCATCAAACGGATTCACTAACGGATTCGTCAACAAGGGTTCACCAACGGACTCATCCAAGGGATTCACTAACGGATTCATCAAACGGATTCATCAAACGGATTCAACAACGGATTCGTCAACAAGGGTTCACCAACGGACTCATCCAAGGGATTCACTAACGGATTCATCAAACGGATTCACCAACGGATTCGTCAACAAGGGTTCACCAACGGACTCATCCAAGGGATTCACTAACGGATTCATCAAACGGATTCACCAACGGATTCATCAACAAGGGTTCACCAACGGACTCATCCAAGGGATTCACTAACGGATTCATCAAACGGATTCACTAACGGATTCGTCAACGAGGGTTCACCAACGGACTCATCCAAGGGATTCACTAACGGATTCATCAAACGTATTCACCAACGGATTCGTCAACAAGGGTTCACCAACGGACTCATCCAAAGGATTCACTAACGGATTCATCAAACGGATTCACCAACGGATTCGTCAACAAGGGTTCACCAACGGACTCATCCAAGGGATTCACTAACGGATTCATCAAACGGATTCACTAACGGATTCGTCAACAAGGGTTCACCAACAGACTCATCCAAGGGATTCACTAACGGATTCGTCAACAAGGGTTCACCAACGGACTCATTCCAAGGGATTCACACTAACGGATTCATCAAACCGGTTCACTAACGTCCTCATTCAAAACATTCAGCCGGCAGGTTCACCTAACAGATCATGCCACCCCCTCTATCAACAAAAGCCGCTCACACAGGGAGCGCACCACTATCTCTCGCAATTTCAAATTCCTGCTTTCATCGAGTCTTTGCTTTTTCTTGGTGATGTCCTCGGCGGGTGTTTTTAACTTTCATCGACGCGTTTTGCTTTGCAGTCCACGTCGCCGAGGGGCTCTGTAGACACCCCGCCTTGGATCGCTCCCCCCGATTGCACATTTGATTTTATGTTTCTCCCCATTTTAAGTGTCTCTCGTTAGTTTCTGTCACTTCCGTTAAGTTCCTGACTGACTTCATTAAGTCCAGGGACTAAACTGAATGACAGGGCTGACTTTCTAGTCCATTCTGTCAAAATTGCCTTCTCTGAGTCGCGCGCCTCCGACAGGAGGATCTAGGCGCGCGCGCCTCCCGCTCCCAAAGCAGGAAGCGCGCGCCTCTGGGCGTCAGTTACAGATTTCTGGCCAGGATTCCCTCCCTTGCTCAATTTACAGGATTTTGCCCGGGAAGGATTTCTTGGTGACTGAGTTTTGGCACCAAAACCACCCCTCTTTCACCTATAAAAACCTCTCTTTACCTCCATTTTCAAGGATCGAAAAATCATCGAAAAATCATCGAAAACTTGGACGGAAGATTGAACTTACAAAAACTATACCAAAATCACTTTCTAAAGGTTCTCCAAGGATTTCTTCAAGCAACATTTGAAGGTCTTCGAATTGTAGGTAAAAGTCCATCTTTTCCTCTCTTTTCTACTTCATCTCCTCTCTCTCTGTTACTTTAATCAAATGTGCAATCACCCAAATCATTTTGGGACATGACTCTAATAATCACCTCACCTCATTGAGGTTGGTTAAGGAGTTATCTCCTACATTCCAAATCCTATTTTAAACCCCCTTTTTATGACTTAAAGAAGAAGAAGAAGAACATTTCCATTCATGTAGATTTTGATCAAGCAAGACCAACTTAAGTTGGGCGAGATGGGTGTTTCGGTACTTCCCATCTCGTAATCTAACCCCCGGACCTCAAAACAAAGAATCTCTGTTTTCGTAATCAAACTTAGGCTACAATCTATAGGTTTTTCTTATGTTCCTCAAAACATAGGTGGCGACTCTAAAAACAAGTTAGACATCCTAGGATAATTCACCGCTCTAGCCAAGCCGTGGTTCCCCCAGGGTATCTACACCCACCAATGCTCGCTCAAGGCAGTAATGAGCCCAAGACTCCTGTTAGTGCTCGCCAACTGGCACACAGCATGAATGAACGGAACCAGGCCGGTGCCCTCTACCCAATCTCTCGGACCAGGCTCGTCGCCAACAGCCACGGGCATAGCCTCCCATAGAGAGGAGCACATGTCAGGAGATCCTCGAGATTTGGGATCACCGCCCTGCAGGTAAACACAGCAAAGGTATGAATAACACAAATTTAAAATACCAATGCATGTGAAAAATGAATGTGATGAATAAATCATGTGAATAAAAAAAATGTGTTTCTCCCCCTTTTCAAATTGCGATAAGCATTTGAGGGTGTGTGTATAAGAATGTGTCTTTCCCCTTTTTAAATTACGTTGAGCATTTGAGGGCGTGTTCACGAAGACGGGTTTCCACCTTCTTCAAATTGAGGGTGTGTCTTTATAAGGAACGTGTGAGGTTTTACTTGAAAAAGGTTTTCTCCTGTTCCTTTTGTGAACCTTAGTATACCGAATCCTTATGTAAGTGTGGTAAATTGTCCTAGGAAATACTAGCGCGCACTCGAATGTGTCAAAATGACTAGTTGAACCTAAGGTACAAGTAGTTTATGCATGAATTGCGGGGCAACACTCTTTGATTTTGGGAAAGTATAGCTAGGCATGTCCAAATGACAAAATGAGCACATGCCCACGTCCCTAGTGATCTCAACGACACAAAAATGAAGCTAATTTCGTGAAATTGTGTCAAGAAGTGCAAAGATCTTGAAAAGCATGAACGTAGACCTGTAGACACCCCGCCTTGGACCTCTCACCCCGATTGCATACAAAGTATTTTTATTTAACTCATTTTTATTGATTTCTGTTACTTCGGTTAAGTTCCTAACTGATTCTGTTAGTTTTGGACTAAACTGCATAACAGAGTTAACTTTTTGGGTCATTCTGTCATTCTGTCATTTTTCACCCGCGGGCGCTTCCGGCAGTGAGACTTGACTTTGGCAGTAACGGATTGCACCTTATTTCCCTCCCTTTTCTTATTTACAAACATCTTTTCTTGATCACAAAAACCATATTTTTACATCCACATTCATCCCCCCTTTTCTCATTAACTCCCAATCCCAAATTCTAAGCCTTTTCCCAAAAACTAATATTTCTTTCATTTATTATTTGATTTCTTTTATTTCTTTATTTTTCTTTTATTCATTTATCTTATTTGTGATTGGCTCATTCCATTTCACATGGATGACCAATTTCCCTCCATCATTTCCCTCTCTTTTTTACCTATAAAAACCATCATCTCCTACCTTGGAAAAGGACCTCATTTTTTTGGGACTTGGAACTTTCTCTCTACACAAATTCTATATCATTTTCCCTACACAAATTCTCCCAACAAGAGTTTTACATAACGAAACTCTACACAAATCTCTACACAACAACATCATTTTCAAGTCCAAGTTTGAAGTCTTCTTTCTAAAGGTACAAGTCTTCTTTTTTTTATTCTATTCATGTTCTAGTCAATGTATGCAATCCCCATTAATGGGACATGACCAACATGACTACTTCACATATTGAAGTTAGTTAAGGTTATCTCCCTACATTTTAATCTCAACTTTAATTCACCATATTAATTTCTCTTCATCTCTTAATGTAATTCTTTAACATTACTTGGCACATGTAATCTTTATCATTAAATAAATAAAACAATTCTATTTTATTTCCCCTTTTCTTCTCATCACAATTGTTAGCACATTTCTATTTAATTAATTGAAGGACATGTAAATATTAGAACACCATTAGTAGCAAGACCCGCGTAAGCGGGGCGGAGTGGGTGTTTAAGTACTTCCCACTCCGTCACCTAACCCCCGAACCCTTCTCTCCCGAATCTCTGGTTTTGTACATAAATTAGGCTATTTCTAGGTTTTTCTTATGTTCCTTTAAAAACATAGGTGGCGACTCTAAACAATCTAAAACAAGTTAGACATCCTAGGATAATTCACCGCTCTAGCCAAGCCGTGGTTCCCCGGGGTATCTACAGTGGCGACTCTACTGGGGACGATTTAGAGGGTTAAACTTGCGTTCTTAACTTTTGGTGTTCTAATTTCTGTTTTCTGGGCATTCTGGTAAAAAGGATGGGAAGCGCGCGCCTCTGGCCTCCATGGCCTAAAGCGCGCGCGTCCGACCCCAATTACCAGAATCGCCCGTCTTCCTTCTCGTCCTTCAATTTCATATTTCTGTGCTAACAAGTTTCTGCAGGGGAAAGTTACATAATTTGGGACCAGGGCAATCCCCTGAGTCCGCAGTTTCTTCTAACATTCTGACAGGTAACTGTAGATACCCCGGGGTGGGAACACCACGGCCTTAGGCTCGAGCGCGTGGTATTATCCTAGGATGTCTAACTTGATTTTAGATTGTTTTAGAGTCGCCACCTATGTTTTGAGGAACATAAGAAAAACCTATTGATTGTAGCCTAAGTTTTGGTTACGAAAACAGAGATTCTTTGTTTTGAGGTCCGGAGGTTAGATTACGAGATGGGAAGTACCGAAACACCCATCTCGCCCAACTTAAGTTGGTCTTGCTTGATCAAAATCTACATAAATGAAAATGTTCTTCTTCTTCTTCTTCTTTAAGTCATAAAAAGGGGGGTTTAAAATATGATTTGGAATGTAGGAGATAACTCCTTAACCAACCTCAATGAGATGAGGTGATCATTAGAGTCATGTCCCAAAATGATTTGGGTGATTGCACATTTGATTAAAGTAAAAAGAGAGAGGAGATGGAGTAGAAAAGGAAGGAAAAGATGGACTTTAACCTACAATTTGAAGACCTTCGAATATTTCTTGATGAAATCCTTGGAGAACCTTTAGAAAGTGATTTTGGTATAGTTTTTGTAAGTTCAATTTCTGGTCTAAGTTTTCGATCCTTGAAAATGGAGGTGAAGAGAGGTTTTTATAGGTGAAAGAGGGGTGTTTTTGGTGCCAAAACTCAGTCACCAAGAAATCCTTCCCGGGCAAAATCCTGTAAATTGAGCAAGGGAGGGAATCCTGGCCAGAAATCTGTAACTGACGCCCAGAGGCGCGCGCTTCCTGCTTTGGGGGCAGGAGGCGCGCGCGCCTGGCTCCTAGTGTCGGAGGCGCGCGACTCAGAGAAGGCAATTTTGACAGAATGGACTAGAAAGTCAGCCCTGTCATTCAGTTTAGTCCCTGAACTTAACGAAGTCAGTCACGAACTTAACGGAAGTGACAAAAACTAACGAGAAACACTTAAAATGGGGAGAAACACAAAATCAAATGTGCAATCGGGGTGAGCGGTCCAAGGCGGGGTGTCTACAGAGCCCCTCGGCGACGTGGATTGCAAAGCAAAACGCGTCGACGAAAGTTAAAAACGCCCGCCGAGGACATCACCAAAAAAGGCAAAGACTCGATGAAAGCAGGAATTTGAAATTGCGAGAGATAGTGGTGCGCTCCCTGTGTGAGCGGCTTTTGTGATAGAGGGGGTGGCATAATCCGTTAGGTGAACCTGCCGGCTGAATGTTTTGAATGAGGCCGTTAGTGAACCTTCTGATGAATCCATTAGTGAATCCCTTGGATGAGTTCGTTGGTGAACCCTTGTTGACGAATCCGTTGGTGAATCCCTTTGTGAATCCGTTAGTGAATCCCTTGGATTAGTCCGTTGGTGAACCCTTATTGACGAATCCGTTGGTGAATCCGTTTGATGAATCCGTTAGTGAATCCCTTGGATGAGTCCGTTGGTGAACCCTTGTTGACGAATCCGTTGGTGAATCCGTTTGATGAATCCGTTAGTGAATCCCTTGGATGAGTCCGTTGGTGAACCCTTGTTGATGAATCCGTTGGTGAATCCGTTGGATGAGTCCGTTGGTGAACCCTTGTTGAAGAATCCGTTGGTGAATCCGTTTGATGAATCCGTTGGTGAATCCCTTGGATGAGTCCGTTGGTGAACCCTTGTTGACGAATCCGTTGGTGAATCCGTTTGATGAATCCGTTAGTAATCCCTTGGATGAGTCCGTTGGTGAACCCTTGTTGACGAATCCGTTGGTGAATCCGTTTGATGAATCCGTTAGTGAATCCCTTGGATGAGTTCGTTCGTGAACCCTTGTTGACGAATCCGTTGGTGAATCCGTTTGATGAATCCTTTAGTGAATCCCTTGGATGAGTCCGTTGGTGAACCCTTGTTGACGAATCCGTTGGTTAATCCGTTTGATGAATCCGTTAGTGAATCCCTTGGATGAGTCCGTTGGTGAACCCTTGTTGACGAATCCGTTGGTGAATCCGTTTGATGAATCCGTTAGTGAATCCCTTGGATGAGTCCGTTGGTGAACCCTTGTTGACGAATCCGTTGGTGAATCCGTTTGATGAATCCGTTAGTGAATCCCTTGGATGAGTCCGTTGGTGAACCCTTGTTGACGAATCCGTTGGTGAACCCTTGTTGACGAATCCGTTAGTGAATCCGTTTGATGAAATATTGCTTTGAAGTCTCGTGCCATTTGGAGTCACACTTGACTTTTGAATTGTGGGGTACGGGCACAGTTGACTGCGACCAGAAAAATGTTCCTGCTGGGGATGAAATGTTGAGATTGACTCTTGAGGGGGGCGTGGCACCAGCGACAGAACTTAGGGAGTTCGGATTTTTGAAGAGGATAGCCTACTTATGAGTGGGAGTTTCTATCCTGCTTTCGATTTTTGACATGCCTTAAGGGCGGAACAGAAAAGGTGTGCCCAACTGGGTGTCCGAGGATCGGGACAGTGTCTTGATTTAGGCTGGAGATCTCTGACAAGGCCCTTTTCTTCAAGCAATTTAGTCCTGGGAGGCGCGCGCCTTCCTATGTAGGCTTGAAACGCGCGCGCGCTTCATACTGCTGGCGGGTGGCGTGCGCGTCTGGGAGGCAGAATTCCGGGCTTGACATTTGCTGACCAAAAGAGCCTCCAACAGCTATAATATCATCTTCTGTTCGACCACTTGATTCTCACAGCTCCTTTCTGCCATTTTTGAACATCATATTATTGATTAACTTCGCTTGTGATCAACATTTTCCATGGCTTCCAATTCTTTTGCCCTTGACGCCAAGGTCGTTAGTGTGTATGAAAAGGACTTGGGCACTTTTGTGTATTCTTTCAAGACCCATCCCAAGAAGACATTCATTAAAGACTTCGGGTTCCGAATTCTTTTTACTTTGCGGACGTTGAAACCAGATTGGGATTTGTTGAGAGCTGCCGCGGCTTTCTGGGATTGCGACAGCCATACTTTCAACCTTTCAGCTAATGAAATGGTGCCGACTGTTGACGATTTCGGGGCCATCCTTGGCGTGCCTTTGGCCGGTCGGATTGCCGTCCTCAAATATCACCGTGGTGCCGTCGACTCTTGGGTTGAGTTACTGGATCTCCCTGTTGAGGATGTGAGGAAGATGTTGCACGGTACCGTGATTGACATAACTGAGTTGCCGATGTTCTTCAGTTTGCACTCGGAGGACCCGGTGGTTCAATCTTTCAAAAGAAATGCCATGGCTGTTTGTCTCTTCAGCGAAGTACTATTTGTTACACCTTTCGGGACTGCGGACGTGCAGTTGGCTGAGATTATTTTGCAAGCTAAGGACCAGCGATTTAGTGTAATTCCTCTTATTGTAGGAGAGACGTTGCATGGTCTTGATGAGTTACACAGGACGGGCAAGATGTGTCGGGGAAGCCCTTTGCTCTTGACCATATGGCTCCGAGAACATTTCAGAATTTATTCTCCGGATGGTGATTTGTCTCCTTTTGCTGTTCATAGGAGGAAGTTGTTTCTTTGCCTCTCGGGTGACCGTCGATATTGAGTGGTGTCCTCCTTCTTGGGGTCTTCGTCCTTTTGTGGAATGGACTCTTGGTTTTCAGCACGTGGTTGTGCCCGGTTTGAGAGATTCTTCCTTTTACCAGCCAGAGCGGGTTCTGCGACAGTTTGGTCGGCAACAGACAATTCCTTTTCCGAGGGATGGAATGCTTCGTCCAGTTGTTTACATGGGTCCTGACTTCTCGAGTGAGCTTCAGTCGGCTTGGGGAGATGACCGCAATCGTTGGGCTTTCACTCCTCTGCATCGGGGGAGTGTCTTCCTTCCCGAGAGCTACTTGGATTATTTATTTGGCACCCTTTACCGTGGCATCACTTGGGTTGATGTGCTTGGTGCCGAGTTGTTGGGACAGGGTTTTGAGCCTAGCAGCACTTTGAGATATAGAGAGGCTGCTGTTGATTCGAGTAACATTCTCGCTGACCCTTTCGGTACTCCTTTGGATGACTTTTATTCTAGGAGACGTGTTGCAGCACAGAAGGTTTCGGTGCGTATTAGTGCTCCTTCGTTACCCAAGAAGAAAAGGATTGAGAGACGATCGGGCGGTCCTTTGAAAGCTAAGAGAAAATTGGATTTTTCTTAGTACCCTAAGAGATTGCAATTTAGACCACTTTGTTTTAGGATTTAATATTTTGATGTCTTTTGTTGCTCAATAAATCCGTTGTAATGGTTTGAATAATTCATTGAATGAATAAAAATTGCATTTTGTTATTTGAAGTGAATTGGGTATTTTTGATATGTTTTAGACCGCACCCGAAGGTTGCCTACGTTCCTCCAGTTGGGAGGCTCAGGTCTTCGTAGTTCGAACAAACAAAGACCTTTTTTTTTTTTTTTTTTTTTTTTTTGTGCACCCTGTTTTTTGCCTAGACCGCCCTTGCGGGTTTTCAATCTAGCGGGCTTCTTTTTTGCACTTGCTCTAATTTTTGCCTAGGCCGCCCTTGCGGGTTTTCAACCTAGCGAGCGATTTTTTTTTTTTTTTTTTTTTTTTTTTTTTTTAATGGTCTTTGTTTATTAAGCGTAGAACCTCTTGAGCTTGTCGAGGTTGACCTCCTTTGGCAGCTGGTCACCATCTAAATCCACGAGCCGGACTGCACCACCGCTTAGTATCTTTTTGACCACGTACGGACCGATCCATCGGGGTCCCCATTTCCCCAGGGGATTCATGGCATTAGGAGGATGTTGTCTTAAGACCAAATCTCCCACATTGATGTTTCGAGGCTTCACTTTTTTGTTGAAAGCTCTTGCCATCCTTTGCAGATATGCCCTCGTGCGTTCGAGTGCCCTTAACCTTTTCTCGTCGAGTAAGGCTAGCTGTTCGTATCGACTCTGCATCCAGTTGACCTCGTTGACTTGATTCTTGAGGAGGACCCGTAGAGATGGGACTTCAAGTTCGATAGGGAGTGCGGCTTCAGAACCATAGACCAATGCATAAGGAGTTTCTCCTGTTGCGGATCGTATCGATGTGCGGTAGCCCCACAATGCTAATGGTAGCTTTTCGGGCCAATCCCTTCCTGTTGAGGCCATTTTCTTGACGATGGTCTCGATGGTCTTATTTGCTGCTTCGACTGCGCCATTTGCTTGGGGCCGGTAAGGAGATGACTTGTACTTGGTGATCTTGTATTCTACCAAAAGTGCATCCATTTCCTTCTCAAAGTGAGAGCCGTTGTCGGAAATGATTTCATGAGGCACGCCGTATCGGCACATGATATTAATCTTTACAAATTCGGCCACTTTCTTGGCGTTGAGGGTTCGATAGGCTTGTGCTTCGACCCACTTGTGAAGTAGTCGACTGCTACTAGGACGAATGACTGCCCATTGCTCCCGGCAGGATGAACTTTACCGATGATGTCTATCCCCCAACAAGAGAAAGGCCAAGGTGTGACCATGTTGTAAAGTTGTGAGGGTGGAGCATGTTGCAGATTAGCGTGGAATTGGCACTTGGCACACCTTTTGACTTTCTCGATACAGTCTCGTTCCATAGTGCTCCAATAGTAACCAATGCGAAGTATCTTCTTGACTAGCATAAACCCATTCATGTGGGGTCCACATTCTCCTTCGTGCAATTCACACATTATCTCTTGAGCTTCGGTCTCATTGGCGCATAAGAGATTGATCCCGTCGTGGTGCCTTTTATAGACTCGGTCCCCAATCAGTACGTACCGAGAGGCTAACCTTTGTAGAGCTGCTTGAGACTTCTTATTGATGTTCTCGGGATAAGTGCCGTCTTTGAGGAAGTTCATGATATCTGAATACCACGGAGAGTTTGTTTGAACCTCGTTGATCTCGATACTCATGCAATATGCCGGACTGTTCCTTCGAGCAATTTTGAAAGGCTTCACCATTTTTCCTCTGGGCATTTCAACTAATGAAGCTATAGTGGCCAGTGCATCGGCGAAGCGATTCTTATCCCTTGGCAGGTAGTTGAAAGTGATCTCTTGGAATTGTTCAACCAGTTCTTCAAGGTGCTGACCATACTGTTGGAGAGTCGGGTCTTGGGTTCGCCATTTGCCCGATTGCTGATTGATAAGGAGCAAAGAGTCGCCGAACACTTCTAGTTCCGTGACGTTTCTTTCGAGAGCTGTTTCGAGCCCTGCTATGCATGCTTCGTACTCGGCAATGTTGTTGGTAGCTTCGAATTCCAGGCGTATGGCAATGGGAGTGTAGATGTCTTTTGGATCGACAAGCAATACCCCTATACCAAAACCGTGTTTATTGGCGGCGCCATCGAAAAAAAGTTGCCACTTGTCTTCCTCGGTTGCAGTACAAATTAAATGCTCGTCGGGGAACTGTACATCTTCCCCCTTCACTTCGTCACACGGGAATTCGGCAAGCTGGTCATTGAACACTTTCCCCCTGACGGATTTTAGTGTGACGTAAGTGATATCGTAGCCGGCGAGCATGAAGTACCATTTGGCTATTCTTGTTGACATGAAAGGCTTCTCGAAGATGTAGCGGAGCGGGTCCACCTTTGCTACTAGCTTGATCGGAAAAGCTTCCATATAGTGTTTGAGCTTTTGAGTGACCCAAACCAATGCTGCACATGACTTCTCTAAGACAGAGTAGTTCTTTTCGCCTCCTTGGAATCGGCGACTGACAAAATAAATGGCGTTCTCCTTTGTGGACTCTTGTTGCTCTTGTGCTAACATATCCCCTAAGGCTTCATCATTGACAGTGAGATAAAGCAACAGAGGTTTCTACTTGTGCGGCGGAACTAGAACAGGAGGGCACGTTAAGTAATGCTTCACTTGATCGAAGGCTTCTTGGCACGCGTCGGTCCATTCTAGAGCCACATTCTTCTTGAGTAACTTGAAGATTGTCTCGCACATGGAAGTGAGTTGGTGCACAAACCGACTGATGTATTGTAGTCTTCCCATGAAACCTTTAATCTCTTTCTGTGTCTTTGGAGGAGGCATGTCAATGATTGCCTTGATTTTGGAGGGGTCTACTTCGATTCCCCTTTCAGTGACCATATAACCAAGAACTTTGCCTCGGATAACCCCGAATGTGCACTTTGCAGGGTTGAGCCTCATCTTGTGTTGATGAAGCCTTTCGAAGAACTTGCGGAGTTCGATCAAATGTTGACCATCGGTCCCTTTGGAGTGAATGATCATGTCGTCCACATAGACCTCGATTTCTTTGTGAATCATATCGTGGAACAAGTCTGTCACGGCTCTTTGGTAGGAAGCCCCAGCGTTTCTTAACCCAAACGGCATGACTGTGTAGCAGAAGGTACCCCACGGTGTTGTGAAGGCTGTCTTATGTTGATCTTCCTCGGCCATGAGAATCTGATTGTACCCAGCAAACCCATCCACAAATGAACGAACCTCGTAGGCAGCAGTGGAGTCGACTAGCATGTCGATATTAGGGAGTGGAAAATCATCCTTTGGGGAAGCTTTGTTTAAATCCCGGAAGTCTACACAAACTCGGACCTTGCCGTTCGCCTTCCTGACTGTCACAATGTTGGCTAACCATGTCGGATACTCGATAACCTTGATGAAACCCACGCTGAGGAGCTTCTCAATCTCTTCTTTGACCTGCAGAGACCATTCTAGCTTGATCTTCCTGAGCTTCTGCTTTACTGGCCTGGCATCTTCTCTGATCGGAATCCTGTGCTCCGCTACCTTTCTGTCTAAACCCGGCATGTCTTTGTATGACCATGCGAACACATCCACGAACTCTCGTAGTAATGCAGTCAATCTGTCTCTGTCGTCTCCCTTGAAGAAGCTTCCAATCTTGGTTTCTTTTGGCTCTTCTTCGGTACCCAGATTAACAACCTGCAATTCTTCGTCAGCCTTTGGACCATTCTCGCCACGACTACGGACTTGTTGAGCAAGTTCATTTAAGTATGTTGTGTTTTCGTGGTCTATTTCCTCATAATTTGAATCGTTATTAACTTGTTCGTTAAGTTCATTATTAGTTAATTCATCATTTATGATGTTTGCAATCTCAGGGTAATCAGAAATATCAAATTTTTCATTAGCAAAGAAAGGAAACACACGCTCGGCTATGGCCTCCAAATCCTCTTGGGTGAGGGTATTAGAGACACTCTCGGACTCGAAAGTAAGTGTAAGCTGTTCTTCCTTTGTTGCTGTGCGGGGTATGCAACCCATTTCTTGGACTAAGAATTCCTCGGATACCACGGGCCCTTTTGTTGAATACCAATTGTTGATCGGCTCGGAGCTTGGCGGGATCTCACTGATAGTCTCGTTCATGATGACGGTGTCATGGATGGTGTTAACTTGGCATTCATTCATCATGGCAAGCTCTTCAAACATGGAGGCTAAGTCGGTCAGTTCTTCCCCCACGGTGATTTCTGTCTCGGACTCTATGGTTATCTTCCTTCCCCACCATTCACGGGGCGACATGGGAGTTGGTTCCCTTTCGGATTTCTGGATCTCACAATCGGAGAAGATTTCGAGGCCGGGCTTTTTGACACCTTTATTGTTAACCCACGGCTCGGGAAAGATCATGTATGGAACGTCTTCCCCTTGGCGGACAAAATAACCATTCAACGTCTTGCGGTAAGGCCTCAGATTAGGGACTTCATAACGACGGCCTTCTTTACGAGCTCGGGCCTTTTCGTTCTTGATTGCTTGTTCTCGCTTCAAGTCTTCTTTGGAAGGCTCATACCCCAAACCGAAGGTGTTCTTGACAAATGGGACTTGAACGGGATGTAGGATTCCTTGTTGATATTTCCCTAAGCCTAAACCAGGGAAGTAGTCCATATTCCTCATCATGCGGAGGACTTTGTGATTGCTGGGGGTCCATGATCTGTTTCCCCCTTCTTTGTCAATGGCGTTGATTGAGACGCCAGAGAGAGTGGAGTCTGGTAGACCATACTGAACTTGGTGGACGGGCTCACCTTTTCTGTGGATAGTGATGTTTTCAGCCATTACGGTCACTATTTCGTCACCATTTCGGATCTTGACACATTGGTGGAGAGTTGACGGTACGGCATTAGCACTATGAATCCATGGTCGACCCAACAGTAAGTTGAACGAGGCCGGGATATCAAGTACTTGGAATGGAACGGACATGACCATGCTCCCAAACTCAATGTCAATTTCGATCATACCCATGACTGTACGGGCGGTGCTGTCATAACCTCGGATTACTTGAGTAGAAGGTTTCAAATCAGAATCCTTAAGCCCCAGTATGCCCATGATTCTACCAGGCATGAGATTGAGCGCCGAACCACCGTCCACTAAGACTCTTGAGACGGGCCTCCCCCTTGCTCGTACTTTGAGGTAAATAGCTTCGTTGTGGTCGGAACCAAACGGTGGCAGGTCCATATCGGCAAAGGTGATGACGTTGCTAAAATGAATGTGACCAATCATTGCCGTGAGGTCCTCGGGAGTAGTATCGGGAGAAACTGATGTATCATCGAGATTGCGGATGACAAGATCTCGGTGTTTCTTCGAGGATGCAATGAGGTCCCAAATAGAGATGTTGGCTTGATTTTTCTTGAGTTGGACAAGTAGAGGATCTTCGGGAGCGTTGTGAGCTTGCGGCTTTTGAGAAGAGGAGCTCGGTGCAGAAGTGGAAGGGTTGCTTGATATGACTCGACCGGATCGAGTTAGCATGTTGACGTTCCCATCTTGCTTCTTTTTCCTATTCTCTAGTACTTCCTCATTACCTCATCGTAAGTCACTACATAACAAGAATTGTCAAGTTTATTCATAACATTGGGGCCCCCATTCACAATTGGGATTGAATGGGTGGTCCCCTCGAGTTCTCCTATCTCTATTACATTGACATGCTCGTCATTAGTCACTACAAATTCTTTCTTATCTATGAGATCTTGAATGACATTGCGGAGAACGAAGCAATCCTCGGTGGTGTGGCCGCTATATTGGTGATAGCCACAATATTTTTGGTGAGCATGATTGGAGTTGATCGTCTTGGGTTGGTACCCTTGCACGGGTGTGACTTGACCCTTTGCCTTGAGGACCTCGAACACTTCGGTTTGAGTCATGCCTTGGAGAGGCGTGTAGACACGGTCACTTCGGGACTTCTTCCCTTGAGGTGGAGGAACCTTTTTGTAATTCCCCTTGTCGATAGTGACGGCGTTGACCGAGGCCTCTTTTGTGGAGTTGGAAGCGGCCTTGTAGCGGTAAGTAGGAGTGGTCTTCTTAATCTCCTTGAGCAAGTCATCCATGCGTACCCCTGCCTCATACATTTGGGAGAAGTCGGAGTAGCAAGCCCCACTTAGGTGAGTGCGGAGATCAATCTTGAGACACTTGAGAAATATGTCCATTTGCTCTTTTGTGTTCGGCCTCTCAACAATTTCAGAGAGTTTGTCATTCCATCTCCTTGTGAAGTCGATGAAGGACTCATTGTCTCGTTGAGTAGTGTTCTCTAGCTCTTTCCTTGTGGGCCGGTGAGTGGTGTTGCCTTGGTATTGGTTCTTGAAGGCAAGCATGGCGGAGTCCCAATCAAGATGGACAGTGAGCGGGAGAGTAGCATACCAATCTTTTGCCGCCCCCTCGAGAGTGAGAGGAAAGCATTGAGCCATCACCTTGGTGGAGACCTTCTTTGGAACCATTGCCCAAATATAAGTCTCAATGTGAGCCATAGGACAAGAGTTGCCCTTGAATTTGCTTATGTCGGGCATCTTGAACTTATCGGGAAGAGCGGCCATAGTACTCATGAGGATGGATGATTGATAAAGGCTTGTGTCGGAGCCTTTCCCCATGTTGAGCCCATTGAATTTTTGGTCGATGTAGGCCATGATAGAATCCACCATTTTGGGCTCATTGTTCTCGGAACTTGGTTCCCCCATCTTCTTGGTGCGGGTGTTGACATAAGGACTCTTGAACAAACCCTCGGTCCATTCGGATTCATCATCATTGTTCTTGTTCTTTCCCTTGGCAAGGTTGGTGAGCTTTTCTTTCATTAGTTCCATTTCGGCCTCGTGGGCCTCCCTTTGGCTATCGAGGTGGGATTGCCAAATGTCGTCTTTGTCACGACCCGAAATATAGGCTCTATTTTATTAGTAATTAAATGATTTTTATTTAATTATTTGCTTATTTATCTATTTAAATTATTATTTATTTAAATATTTATGTGTGCAATTTATGTGTCATAATAATTTGTGCCTAGCATTTTACTTGAGTTTTTTGGGGCTAGTGTAGAAGTGTTGGGTCTTAATTGTTAGTATGGAGTAATGTGTGTGTGTAGTATGAGAGAGGGGGCCTAAGTGTAAGTTTTTAAAATAATTTCCCTACTCCCTCCCTACTCCTCTCCTTCTCCCTCCTACACTCCACCCCATTCTTCATTCCCAGCAAACTCACTCTCTCTCTCCTCATTGGTAAGTTTTCTTCTCCTTCTTCTCTCTTCATTTAAACCTTCTTCCTCTCATCTTCTCTCATTTCTTAAAGCGTGAACCATGTTTAGATCGTCGATAGCATCGTAGGAAGCCAAAAAGATTTGAAATCCATCAACTTTGAGAAAATTCATGTAAGTTGCTTTTCCCCCATTTTAATGCTAAAATGTTCATATCATGCTCAGATATTGTTTGATGTGTTCCATTTGAAGTTTGGATGAGTTTTGAATTTGTTTGGAATTTATTTGGGTTTTTGATAAAAAATGGTGAAATCTTGATTGTTGGGTTTGATTCTTGATTTCGGTTGTTAAATGTTGTTTTAGGAGTCTTTTTAGACTTATAAGTTGTTTTGGCACTTTAGTATATGAGTTGGAATGTTGGATTTTGGGTTGATTGTGTTTTGGGTTTGAAAATGGAAGAACCCATGTTGTTCTTCCCGATTTCTGGAAATCCAGAGCATTGTGCGACCGCACAAAACTTCCTGGGCGGCCGCGCATCTTTCTGAAAGCTTTTGTTCTTACTTTGAGACTTTTTGGGCGACCGCACAACCCACTTTGGGCGGCCGCACAGTCCTCTGAAAATTTACATTTGTTAAAGTTGTGTGAATGAAGGTTGCGTTTTGGTCTAAGTCTTGGGTGTCCTCCTAGTTGACCCTAGTGAACTTTGTTGTACACTTTAGTGAGAGAATTGGGTCCTTTGTGATCAAGTTTGTGTTTGAAATTCATTAATGGTGAATTGGGATTTTGAAGCACCTTTATTGTGCATTGTTTGTTCATTTCATCTTCTTGGTGATTAATTGGCATGATTCCCTACTTTGGAATCCTTGGTTGTTTATCGTGCTAGTATTTTATTACTTAGCATTACGTGAAAGTCCAGCTGGTATTTTGTGTGTGTTGGGCGATGGGAAAGATTATAATGGCAAAGCCAAGTCCATTATAATGTTGACCATTGTTTTGCCCCCTTCTTTACCCCTTCTCCAGATTGGCCTTGGAAAGGATAAGTCAGCGTTCCTTTGTGAATGTATCTGGCTAGCGGTCATGACTTTGTGTCATGGTCCTTGTCCCTTGTGACACTTTTATGGTTATTGGATCCGGTACCGGGGTTTTCTCTTCGGCTTTCATGCTATTATGAAGATGATGATTGGTTGGTTATTGAAGCTGCGCAGCGATCCTTTATTTGGATGTTCCGATTTGAAAAACCTTGGCTATATCCTTTGTTATGTGTTTACTTCCGCTGCTATCTCGGTTCTATGATAATTGCTATGTGCTACGTGATAATTATTATTGTTTATTGCTTATTGCATCATAGCATGTCATGTAGTTGCATTAGTAACTTATTGAGATTTATCTCACCCCCTTTTCTTTTATCTTTGTTTTTCCTTAACCCCCCCCAGGTGCTAAGGATTAGTCTCGCTGATCACGAGGGCGAGGACGTCGAGTGTGGATCCGTTCTTTTGGGAAAGGTTATTATAGGTTGGTTTACATTATGTAAATGTGTAACCATTTTGGGATAGTTGTACCAAACAATGACGTCACTAAGATTTGTACATTTGTGTTTTGTTGGGCATAAACTTGTGGAAGTTTATAATAGTTGTATTTGGTTTTTATTAAACTTGGTTTTGTAAAACTTTGGATCATCACCACTTTTGGTATTAAATGGAATTTTTAACTTCGGTATTTCATAGTTTTGGTTTCTAGAGTCGACGTCCAGATCGCGGTCTCGGGCCCGCGGGGTCCGGGGTCGCGACAGTTGTATCAGAGCTATGGCATTAGCTCTAAGTATAAGTCTAGGTGGATTAGTATGACCTAGGTGGGTAGTAGAGTGCGGAGTGATTAACAGTTGATGTTTTATGCAGGTAATTGTTCTCAATGTCTGGAAGAAGAAACAGAGGAGATGCTAGTGGGGCACAGAATCAGAATGATACAAGGGAAGAAGCCCGTGCCATGTTTCAAGGCATGTTTGAGGCGGCCATGAAGGCCATACATGATCAAGGTCCGAGGGTAGAGCAAGCACCACCCCGCTATGGATTGGAGCAATTTCTGAAACTTAAACCGGTTGAATTCGATGGGGAACCCGATGTTAGGAAAGCTGAGTTATGGATAGAGTCTATGGAGAAGATTTATGATGTGTTTGGGTGTTCGGATGAGGACAAGGTCCGGTTTGCGGCTTACAAGCTTGTGGGAGCCGCCGAGCATTGGTGGAAAGGTATTAAAGCTACTTGGGATGATACTCGCACGGTGTATGCGTGGGAGTTGTTCGTTCGCAAATTCAAGGAGCATTTCATTCCGGTTGTTGATCAAAACCGAAAAGAGATCGAGCTACTCAACTTGGAGCAAGGTGTGTTGTCTATAGCACAATACTCGGCTAAGTTCATAGAATTAGCCCGGTATTGCGACTATTTGGTGAGGACCGAGGAACAAAAGGCTATGAGATTCATTCGGGGATTGAAGACCTCCATCCGTACTCAACTGATTGCTCAACGGATTGTGACTTTCCAAGATGCGGTGGACCGAGCCTATTTAATAGAGCAAGATATTGGGGAGCATAAAAGGAAGACCGAGGTAGCCAACCCGAGTAAGCAAGGAGCTCAAGGCAAGCCACAACACCGTTCCGATAATCGAGGTAACTTTGGGGGACAATCTCAGTCCCGAGTGCAACCGATCCCAAGGAACCCGGGTACCACTTCCGGGAACCAAGGGAGCCAAATTAGGAAGCCTTGTACCTTTTGTCAAAAGGTAGGCCATGCGGAGGATAGGTGTTGGAAAAAGCAAGGCAAGTGTACCAATTGTGGTGAAATGGGGAACTTTGCGAGAGAGTGCACGAGGTACCGAGGTCAGTCATCCGGGTCAGGAGTTGGTAATAATCAGGGTCAGAAAAGGGATGCAGCTGGGAAGCCCAAGGTTCAAGGGAAGGTCTATGCTATGAATCAACAACAAGCTACCGATGATCCATCCGTTATTGGAGGTATTATTTCTGTGTCTAATGTGAGCGCACGAGCGTTAGTAGATCCAGGATCATCTCATTCATACATTCCTGTGCAATTTTCTTCCATGTTAAATGCTGCATTCGAGTCCTTACCGTATGTGCTAGAGGTGTCGACCCCTATAGGAGAATGCTTGATTTCGGATCGAGTCTTTCGTGCTTGTGATGTGGTCATTTGTGGTCGAGTCCTTTGTGCGGATTTGGTAGTTCTTCCTATCCAAGACTTTGATGTCATTTTGGGTATGGATTGGTTGAGCAAGTTTCATGCTTCTGTTGATTGCCGTAAGAAAACTGTTACTTTTTCTATTCCCGATGTGCCTAAGTTTGTTTTTGAGGCTAGTCCTCTGAGTAGAAAGGTTCGCTTAATTTCTTTTATGAAAGCGAGAAATTATTGTATAGTGGTTGTGAGGGGTATTTGGCTAGTGTTCTTGATACTAGGAAAGAATTCCCTAGTTTTGATAGTGTTCGGGTAGTCCGGGAATTTCCCGATGTTTTCTCTACCGAGTATGATATGCCTCCCGATCGTGAGATTGAGTTTTGTATAGATCTTTTGCCGGGTACGGCTCCGATTTCGAAAGCACCTTATAGGTTAGCTCCCGCAGAGTTGAAAGAATTGAAAGTTCAGTTGCAAGAGTTGCTTGATAGAGGGTTTATCCGCCCTAGTGTTTCCCCGTGGGGAGCACCGGTTTTATTCGTGCGGAAGAAAGACGGTTCCTTGAGATTGTGTATAGATTACAGAAAGTTGAATCAGGTTACGGTGAAGAATAAGTATCCTCTACCGCATATCGATGATTTGTTTGATCAGCTTCAAGGGTCCGTGGTTTTCTCGAAACTTGATTTGAGGAGTGGGTACCATCAGTTGAAGGTTAGATCGGAGGATATTCCGAAGACTGCTTTTCGCACTCGGTACGGTCATTACGAGTTTTTGGTTATGCCGTTTGGGTTGACTAACGCGCCGGCCGTGTTTATGGATTTGATGAACCGAGTTTTCCATCCGTATCTTGATTCGTTCGTGGTGGTTTTCATCGACGACATTCTTGTTTATTCGAAATCTCGAGAGGAGCACGAGCAGCACTTGAGGACAGTTTTATCCGTTCTTGCGAGGGAGAAATTATTTGCGAAGTTCAGTAAATGCGAATTTTGGCTCGAGAAGGTGTCATTTCTGGGTCATGTGATTTCTAAAGATGGGATTTCTGTGGATCCTTCGAAGATAGAGGCAATAGTGGATTGGAAGAGGCCCGAATCAGTGACAGAGATTAGAAGCTTCTTGGTTTAGCCGGGTATTACCGAAGATTTATTGAAGGGTTTTCGAGGATTGCTACTCCGATGACTCAGTTGACCCGGAAGAATGTTCCGTTTGTGTGGACCGAGAAATGTGACAAGAGTTTCGAGGAGTTGAAGAGGAGGTTGACTACCGCACCGATCTTGACTTTGCCTAATGGGAGCGATGGCCTAGTGATTTATAGTGATGCTTCGAAAGAGGGTTTGGGTTGTGTGTTGATGCAGAATGGGAAAGTAATTGCTTATGCTTCGAGGAAGTTGACCCCTAGTGAGCAGAATTACCCGACTCATGATATGGAGTTAGCGGCTATTGTATTTGCGTTGCACAAGTGGAAGCACTATCTTTATGGGGCGAAGTTTGAGATTTTTACCGATCACAAGAGTTTGAAGTACCTATTCTCTCAGAAGGAATTGAACAACCGACAGCGCCGATGGATGGAATTGTTGAAGGATTATGATTGCACGATTTCTTATCATCCGGGGAAGGCGAATGTGGTAGCCGATGCGATTAGTAGAAAATCTTATGTGGCTTCGATGATGGTCCGTGAATGGAAAATGCTTGAGGATGTTCGAGATTGGTCTCCTCGTGAATCGAGACATGGGGCTATTTTTGCGAATATTAGAGTATCTCCGACCCTAATTCAGAGGATAAAAGAGGCTCAGAAAGAGGATCCCGAGTTAGTGAAGGTAATGGGTAAATTGAAGGAAAAGAACTTCGAGGATTTCTCTATTAGCCCGGTGGGAGTGTTGACTTTCCGTGGTCGTTTGTGCGTACCCGATGTTGATGGAATTAAACAGAGAGTTTTAGATGAGGGTCACAAATCGAGATATACTATTCATCCGGGTAGTACGAAGATGTATCAGGATTTGAAGCAACAATTTTGGTGGATTAATATGAAGAGGGAAATAGCGGAGTATGTATCGAGGTGTTTAACGTGTCAGCAGGTCAAAGCCGAGCATCAGAGACCCGCGGGATTACTTCAGCCGTTAGAGATTCCCGAGTGGAAATGGGAGCATGTGACTATGGATTTCGTTACGGGACTACCTCGTACCCGTAGGAAGTATGACAGTGTTTGGGTAATAGTGGATAGATTGACCAAGAGTGCCCATTTCTTGCCTATTGACATCAGGTATTCGATGGAGAAGCTTGCGACCCTTTATATTGATGAGATTGTTAGATTGCATGGGGTTCCGGTTAGCATTGTGTCAGATCGAGACCCGAGGTTTACTTCTAGATTCTGGAAGGCATTTCAAGAAGCTTTGGGTACAGATTTGCGATTCAGTACAGCTTTTCATCCTCAGACCGATGGTCAATCCGAGAGGACTATTCAGATTTTGGAGGATATGTTGCGAGCTTGTTCGATAGACTTTTCCGATTCTTGGGATTCGCACCTACCGTTAGTGGAATTCTCTTACAACAACAGTTATCAGGCTAGTATCGAGATGGCACCGTTTGAGGCCTTGTACGGAAGAAAGTGTAGATCGCCTATTTGTTGGGATGTGGTCGGTGAAGCGAAAGTTGTGAGTATTGATTTGCTTCGGGATTCGGTTGAGAAAGTTAAAGTTATCCGGGATAGATTGAAGACAGCCCAGAGTCGACATAAGAGCTACGCAGACAACCGAAGGCGAGATCTTAGTTTTCAGGTTGGTGATTTGGTATTCTTGAAAGTATCTCCGAAGGTGGGTATCCGAAGGTTCGGGAAGAAGGGTAAGTTGGCTCCGAGGTTTATTGGCCCGTTTGAGATTTTGGGAAAGGTTGGACTTCTTGCGTATCGACTCGCGTTACCGTCATCCTTGGACAGGTTGCACAACGTTTTCCACGTTTCTATGCTTCGGAAGTATGTTCATGATCCGTCTCACGTGTTACCGAGGATACCGGAGGATATTGAGCCCGATATGTCTTATGAGGAACGACCGGTTCGGATTCTAGATTCTAAAGTCCAAGAGTTGAGGAACAAGAGCATTGCGTTGGTTCGAGTTCTTTGGAGGAATCATCTTATCGAGGAGTCGACGTGGGAGCTTCGTATTGAGATCGAGAGGAAATTTCCGTGGCTTTTTGTTTAAGGGGGAGTGAATGTCATGACCCGAAATATAGGCTCTATTTTATTAGTAATTAAATGATTTTTATTTAATTATTTGCTTATTTATCTATTTAAATTATTATTTATTTAAATATTTATGTGTGCAATTTATGTGTCATAATAATTTGTGCCTAGCATTTTACTTGAGTTTTTTGGGGCTAGTGTAGAAGTGTTGGGTCTTAATTGTTAGTATGGAGTAATGTGTGTGTGTAGTATGAGAGAGGGGGCCTAAGTGTAAGTTTTTAAAATAATTTCCCTACTCCCTCCCTACTCCTCTCCTTCTCCCTCCTACACTCCACCCCATTCTTCATTCCCAGCAAACTCACTCTCTCTCTCCTCATTGGTAAGTTTTCTTCTCCTTCTTCTCTCTTCATTTAAACCTTCTTCCTCTCATCTTCTCTCATTTCTTAAAGCGTGAACCATGTTTAGATCGTCGATAGCATCGTAGGAAGCCAAAAAGATTTGAAATCCATCAACTTTGAGAAAATTCATGTAAGTTGCTTTTCCCCCATTTTAATGCTAAAATGTTCATATCATGCTCAGATATTGTTTGATGTGTTCCATTTGAAGTTTGGATGAGTTTTGAATTTGTTTGGAATTTATTTGGGTTTTTGATCAAAAATGGTGAAATCTTGATTGTTGGGTTTGATTCTTGATTTCGGTTGTTAAATGTTGTTTTAGGAGTCTTTTTAGACTTATAAGTTGTTTTGGCACTTTAGTATATGAGTTGGAATGTTGGATTTTGGGTTGATTGTGTTTTGGGTTTGAAAATGGAAGAACCCATGTTGTTCTTCCCGATTTCTGGAAATCCAGAGCATTGTGCGACCGCACAAAACTTCCTGGGCGGCCGCGCATCTTTCTGAAAGCTTTTGTTCTTACTTAGAGACTTTTTGGGCGACCGCACAACCCACTTTGGGCGGCCGCACAGTCCTCTGAAAATTTACATTTGTTCAAGTTGTGTGAATGAAGGTTGCGTTTTGGTCTAAGTCTTGGGTGTCCTCCTAGTTGACCCTAGTGAACTTTGTTGTACACTTTAGTGAGAGAATTGGGTCCTTTGTGATCAAGTTTGTGTTTGAAATTCATTAATGGTGAATTGGGATTTTGAAGCACCTTTATTGTGCATTGTTTGTTCATTTCATCTTCTTGGTGATTAATTGGCATGATTCCCTACTTTGGAATCCTTGGTTGTTTATCGTGCTAGTATTTTATTACTTAGCATTACGTGAAAGTCCAGCTGGTATTTTGTGTGTGTTGGGCGATGGGAAAGATTATAATGGCAAAGCCAAGTCCATTATAATGTTGACCATTATTTTGCCCCCTTCTTTACCCCTTCTCCAGATTGGCCTTGGAAAGGATAAGTCAGCGTTCCTTTGTGAATGTATCTGGCTAGCGGGCATGACTTTGTGTCATGGTCCTTGTCCCTTGTGACACTTTTATGGTTATTGGATCCGGTACCGGGGTTTTCTCTTCGGCTTTCATGCTATTATGAAGATGATGATTGGTTGGTTATTGAAGCTGCGCAGCGATCCTTTATTTGGATGTTCTGGTTTGAAAAACCTTGGCTATATCCTTTGTTATGTGTTTATTTCCGCTGCTATCTGTTCTATGATAATTGCTATGTGCTACGTGATAATTATTATTGTTTATTGCTTATTGCATCATAGCATGTCATGTAGTTGCATTAGTAACTTATTGAGATTTATCTCACCCCCTTTTCTTTTATCTTTGTTTTTCCTTAACCCCCCCCCCAGGTGCTAAGGATTAGTCTCGCTGATCACGAGGGCGAGGACGTCGAGTGTGGATCCGTTCTTTTGGGAAAGGTTATTATAGGTTGGTTTACATTATGTAAATGTGTAACCATTTTGGGATAGTTGTACCAAACAATGACGTCACTAAGATTTGTACATTTGTGTTTTGTTGGGCATAAACTTGTGGAAGTTTATGATAGTTGTATTTGGTTTTTATTAAACTTGGTTTTGTAAAACTTTGGATCATCACCACTTTTGGTATTAAATGGAATTTTTAACTTCGGTATTTCATAGTTTTGGTTTCTAGAGTTGACGTCCAGATCGCGGTCTCGGGCCCGCGGGGTCCGGGGTCGCGACAGTCTTTGCTTTGTGCCTCTTTGTTAAGGGTGGAGACTTGCTCTTGGAGGAGTTGGACCATAGTTGAGAGCTGTTCGAGAGACATGGTGTTGCTGCTGCCGGTCATGGTTGATGTTGGAGCTGTTGGAGTGATCTCTTCACGGACTAACCGATTTGCTGAATCCCGGTAGACTTTGTAAGTACCAATTGAACCTACATTGCAGAAGAGGCCCTTGTCAGTCTTGAGTAACACTTGCGGTCCATGAAGAGGCTTAGAGCACACAGTTGGGCACACGACTCGAACCACATAAGAAAAGACTCTTTTTTTTTTCTTTTCTTTTATAAGTCGGAGGGAATGAATCCCTTTTGGGGTTTCTAAGAAAATAATGGAATCGTCACACTAGTATATGGACCATCTCGCGGTCCCATATACTCATCGGATTCCATCGCGCTTGTGAATCCTACATGTATCGGGATTAAACTAAATTAATGTAGTAAAGCATACATGCGGGGACGGATTTTTATTTTTGTCCAAAATAACCACTTTTGGGGACGGATTTTTATTGCGTCCCTTTCAACAAGTTGGCATGTATGATTTGAAGACATTAGTTTAGGGAAATCTCGGTACATGGAAACCGACTTGAGTCACGGAGTGTTAGACCCTAACTAGAATTGTGTGGTTTGTGCTCGGCTTGAATATGAGGCTCAAAGGTCACCCCCGGCATGTAGTCTTGAACTACGCCACGGGCTGAGGTTTACCGCTTCGAAAGAGCCAAGGTCTGGTGGAGCTTGAAACTTTCTAGGACGGGCCTCGACGGGTTTGGGGTTGCACTTGTGCGACTCGATAGTGAGCAGTTCATAGGAATATGTGCATGTAGTGTGAGGTCTAACAAGTGACAAAAAAAAAATTTTATATTTTTTTTTTTTTGAAAAGAAAGAAAAACACACAAAACACATAAGCACATAAAATTACAACTCCCGAATCACCTGTGTGACCGGTAAATAAAACACAAAATTAAAACAGTCCGAGGGTTCAATTCTGTTCTGATGCAGGCAACTGTGCCCACACCCCACTGTTCTGCTCAGTCACTGAAACCTGTTTCTGTTCTGGGAACCAACCCAGAAGCGCGCGCCTCTGAGTGCTGATGTGGGACGCGCGCGAATGTCGAAATGCTCATGGGAGGCGCGCGCTTCTGGGGTACACCTGTCAGAATGTCAGACTTTGGACTCAGGGGATTGCCCTGGTCCCATGTTCATATTGTAACCCCTGCAGAAGTGATTAGTGCAGAATAACAGAAGAAGAAGATGAAGAACATGAAGAAGTGGGCGAGTCTGGTTCTTGATGCGGGATGCGCGCGCCTTAGGCTTAAAAGGCCAAACGCGCGCGCCTCCCCCATCAGGAAACAGAATGCCCAGAAAAGATGTAGATTTCGATCAGAATGCAAGTTTAACCCTCAAATAAAACTCCCCAGCGGAGTCGCCACTGTAGATACCCCGGGGGAACCACGGCTTGGCTAGAGCGGTGAATTATCCTAGGATGTCTAACTTGTTTTTAGAGTCGCCACCTATGTTTTGAGGAACATAAGAAAAACCTATAGATTGTAGCCTAAGTTTGATTACGAAAACAGAGATTCTTTGTTTTGAGGTCCGGGGGTTAGATTACGAGATGGGAAGTACCGAAACACCCATCTCGCCCAACTTAAGTTGGTCTTGCTTGATCAAAATCTACATGAATGGAAATGTTCTTCTTCTTCTTCTTTAAGTCATAAAAAGGGGGTTTAAAATAGGATTTGGAATGTAGGAGATAACTCCTTAACCAACCTCAATGAGGTGAGGTGATTATTAGAGTCATGTCCCAAAATGATTTGGGTGATTGCACATTTGATTAAAGTTACAGAGAGAGAGGAGATGAAGTAGAAAAGAGAGGAAAATGGACTTTTACCTACAATTCGAAGACCTTCAAATGTTGCTTGAAGAAATCCTTGGAGAACCTTTAGAAAGTGATTTTGGTATAGTTTTTGTAAGTTCAATCTTCCGTCCAAGTTTTCGATGATTTTTCGATGATTTTTCGATCCTTGAAAATGGAGGTAAAGAGAGGTTTTTATAGGTGAAAGAGGGGTGTTTTTGGTGCCAAAACTCAGTCACCAAGAAATCCTTCCCGGGCAAAATCCTGTAAATTTAGCAAGGGAGGGAATCCTGGCCAGAAATCTGTAACTGACGCCCAGAGGCGCGCGCTTCCTGCTTTGGGAGCGGGAGGCGCGCGCGCCTGGATCCTCCTGTCGGAGGCGCGCGACTCAGAGAAGGCAATTTTGACAGAATGGACTAGAAATTCAGCCCTGTCATTCAGTTTAGTCCCTGGACATAACGAAGTCAGTCAGGAACTTAACGGAAGTGACAGAAACTAACGAGAGACACTTAAAATGGGGAGAAACACATAATCAAATGTGCAATCGGGGGGAGCGGTCCAAGGCGGGGTGTCTACAGTGGGATACCACCCAAACATTCCATTTGAGCTGGGGGGAGGTGACTGTGACCCCATTCGACTTTTCTGCCATCACCGGGCTTTTCTTTGGCGGCGGGCCTGTCATCTGGACCGACCGGCTCTCATCCCTGGACATCGAGGCACTCATTGGCTTCTCGGGCCCTACCAAGGGATTGGGAATTACTGTGCAGGCTGTTGAGCGGACCATTCGGGACAGGATCCTAGCGTATTTGGCGGGCTTGGTGACCGCGGAGGAGCTCAGACGAGCTTATGTGTGGCTCCTTCTCAGCAACACCCTCTTTGCCAACGCCGACACTACCTGCATGTTCCCTCTCCTTGGGTCATTGACTACTCCTGAGACCGCTCGGTTATTGCTTGGGGAGAGGCTGGGTTGCCCGAGCTGTACATGGAGCTTGACAAGTTCAGCCGGAAAGCGAGCAAGTCCCTGGCTTGCTTCCAATTTGCCTTGGAGGTAGATTCTTTTCTTTCCCTCAATCTGTTTTCTCCTTCTCATTCTCATTTTTTTTTTCAGTTTTTGCATCTTAACGTTTCCCCTGCCATTTTCTTTTCAGGCTTGGTACTACGAGATCTTCGGTGGCTATCCGTGGGAGCAGACCGTCGATCCGGCCATTACATTCCCGGCCATGGTCTGCTGGGCTCGAGAGGCCCGAAAGAAGAGGGGGTCCAAGGGGCATGTTTTCGTTCGCCATACCGACGTCCGGGTGGTGCTGAGGGGCACCATGCCGGTCGAACTCAACCACTTTCCTTGGTTGAGGTATGAGGGGCAAGGGCTAGGCGTTGACCTATCTGAGGCCCTGCGGGTTACAAGGGAGAGGAGGCTCCTGGTGGGGTTCCGAGGAGAGGCCTTCTATTTAGGGGAGAGAGTGCTCTGGCAGCATGGGCTCGAGCTGATGCAGAGGGCTCCCGTTGATCCTCCTGAATCAGATTGGGGTACTTACAGTGGTATCCCACCATCTCTCCCTCAAAGCCTGAATCTCGTCTGGGTCGTTCTTCAGTGAAGGCAAACTGGTAATGAAAGGGCCGAAGCACGTAGCTGCAACCCGAGCCCGTACATTGTCGGGCAACTTCCTCCATACAGAGACCGGTGCTTGAACCCCGCCTCGAATCTCAGACAGACAAGCCCATCTCTGTAAAGAAACGAAAGAAAATTCGTCAGCATAACGTCTATAAAATGGCCAAACCCAACAAAATTCACGATGTGTGAACATGAAAACGGGTGTCCAAACATTCCTCTCACAAAAAATCAGCAATGGCAACAACATGCAGCTATGATCAACAAAGAGTTACTGCAGCAGTATTACGGACAACAATGCTACCGCCCCAAGATGAGAAAAATTGATAAAGGAAGGGTGAAATTCTTACCAATCCCACAGAAACAAAGTGGGAGATATGAGTATGAGACTCATAGGTAAGCAATCTAGGGTCCATGGCCTCAACCCCGATTTCTGCCTCCTCGCCCATTGGCATCTCGAAAGGAGGAGTTTGATGAGAACTCGACATGATCTCATGTTAGAATGGTCTCAAATGAACAATGGAAATGTTTTGGGATGTTTTTCTCATGTAAATTCGACTCAGAATGTGGAGAGTTTGGGAAATTTTTGAACTCAGTCCGAACAGAATAGAGAGTTTCTGCACTTATGTGCTGAACTTAAGCGCAAGGCACGCGCCTCCCGCTACCCTCCTGAAACGCGCGTGTCCCACAAATATCCGCGGACGCGGGCACCTCCCGTGCCGTGTCAGTCCCAGGTGCAAGTTCCATGCAGGAATAAATACATCACATCAATGCTCCTTCAACTCTCATCCAAGTTTTCAGCTCCATCTTGGGTATTTCAAGTACAAAAACTCCACAACGGACATCATTAAATCCTACGGTTACGACAGTCAAGGCCAATCTCGGCATTTTCCTCTCTAAAGGGAAAACATATTTTCTCGGTCTGCAGCCAACTGTGCCCGCACCCCACAAAGTCAACAGCAAGTGCAGCTCCGAAAGGCATACAGCTCCAAGCAGCAATTTAGTCTATGGTGAACCATTGAAATCACCACTTCTTTATCAACAAAGTCTACTCAACAAACTCACATTCATTTCCAGTCCTCTATACGGACTTTAAGCCAGCAGATAGGTCCTCGGATCCAACCAGTCCTCTATACGGACTTTAAGCCAACAGACGGGTCCTCGGATCCATCCAGTCCTCTATACGGACTCTAAATCAGCAGACGGATTCTCGGATCTCGCTATCAGCAGACGGATTCTCGGATCTCGCTATCAGCAGACGGAATCTCGGATCCCGCTAGTCCCTTATACGGACTTTAAGCCTTGGCCACGGTGGGCCATTTTCATACTACCGTACCCCCTCTATCAGCAAAAGTCGCTCAAACAGGAAGCGCATCTCTATCCCTGGCAATTTCAAATTCTTGATTTCATCGAGTCTTTGCTTTTTCTTGGTGATGTCCTCGGCGGATGTACTTTATTTCGTCGATGCGTTTTGCTTTGCAATCCACATCGCCGAGGGGCTCTGTAGACACCCCGCCTTGGACCGTTCACCCCCATTGCACGGTTGATCTTGTGTTTCTCCCTATTTTAAGTGTTTCTCGTTAGTTTTTGTTACTTCCGTTAAGTTCCTGACTGACTTCGTTAAGTCCAGGGAGTAAACTGAATAACAGGGCTGGCTTTCCAGTCCATTCTGTCAGAAAAGCCATCTTGAAGTCACGCGCCTCCGCCCTTTGGGGTCCGAAGCGCGCGCGTCCCGCCACCAAGGCAGGAAGCACGCGCACCAGGGCGTCAATTACAGATTCTGTCCAAGAATCCCTCCCTTGCTCATTTTACATGATTTTTCCTGGAAACTGATCTTTGTGACTTCGTTTTGGCACCAAAAACATCTTGTTTTCAACTATAAAAACCCCTCTTCTCTAACCTTTCAAAGGACCTTCTTTTTGAAACATAAGAATACTATACGCAAAATACTCTCTAAGGCATTTCCAAAGGCAATCTCCAAAGAAGTACTTGAAGTCATTTTGAGTCTAGGTAAAAAGATTATTCTTTTCTCCCTTCTCTACTTCATCTCCTTTCTTTTTCTCTTATTTTGATCAAACGTGCAATTACCCAAACCATTTTGGGACATGACACCAAAGGCCACTTCATTCCATTGAAGTTGGTCAAGGAGTTATCTCCCCACATTCAAAACACCCCTTTTAACCCCCTTTTATTATTATCGAAGAATAGGAAGAACATTTTATTTATGTAGACTTTGAACAAGCAAGACCAACATTAGTTGGGCGAGATGGGTGTTTAAGTACTTTCCATCTCGTAACCTAACCCCCGAACCTCATAACAAGAATCTCTATTTTCGTATCAAAACTTAGGCTAAATATTAGGTTTTTCTTATGTTCCTCTAAAACATAGGTGGCGACTCAAACAACAACTTAAAACACGAATAGACATCCTAGGACAACCCGCCGCTCTAGCCAAGCGAGTGGGCCCCTCCCGGGGTATCTACAGTAACTACTCCGAAAGAAGAAACAGAGATTGAAATAAATCTCGTGATCAAGTGAATAGGGTAAAAAGTGAAAAGAGATACCGATGATAATTGAATAATTGGGTGAGGACGAAATCAAATATGAAGAATTCTTTAATTATTGATTTTGCTCAATTAGTTTAATTTTTGTTTTAAGGATTTAATAATTATAATTTCTCCCAATCTTGTCAAGTGACAGTTACGTAAATAAATAACTGTTCTTCGTGGATCGATTCTGGACTTGCCCTAGCTAAATTTTTAGAACCTAGTCCAGGTTTAATTTATAGGTGTACGAATTAGCCTATCAAATTTTGGCACCGTTGCCGAGGAACGGTTTCTATTTCTTTGCGTTCTTTTTCTTTTTAGTAGAGGTGGAAATGGTTCGGCTCAAACCGCGGTTCAGAACCGAGCCGAGCCAAACCGTGCGGTTTAGTTTGATTTTTTAAACTTATGAGATTCAGCTCGGTTTCGAAAATTGATAAACCACACGGTTCGGTTCGGCTCACGGTCTGACCCTTCAAGCTGAATTGAGCCAAACCGAGCCAAACCGTTTCGAGCTGAACCACGAGCCGAACCGTTGAGCTGAACCGTTGAGCTGAACCGTAGAGCCAAGCTAGCTGAACCATAGAGCTCTTATATGGACCATTGATTAAATTTAGTCCACAAACCTTGAGGGAATGATGAATTTCAGAACTATCTCTGGACAAGAATATAAAGCAACAATATTCCACCAAATTACGAGCATCATTATATACAGATTCTGGAACAAGAGCTTTAAATATCTTCTGCATTTTCTTCCCACTCAATCCATTCATCCTGCATATCATAACCTCAACCAGTTAAAATCCTAATTTCTCATTAGTATGACAGCAAGATTAATTTTTAATGACTGATTAGTTCAATATCAACGCATCAAATGAAAGTTGACCATGACAATCCTAGGAAATCCTGCTACAACAAATTTCGGAGATAGTATGGTGTAAGAGTTGTGGTTCATACTGCGGTTTAAGCCACGGTTTAAAACGTAAAATCAGACCGTGGTTCAAACCGAGTCGAGCCGAACCGTGATGGTTTAGATCAGCTCAGCTTGGACTATTTTGTGGTTCAGCTCGGTTTGGGATTTCTCCAAACCGATGTATAGCAGTTTGGCTTCTAAATTACCCCAAACTGAGCTAAACTGAACCATTTCCACCCCTACTTTTTTGTTTTTTCTTTATTATTCAATTTTTTTTCATTAGCATTATTCTGGTTATCCTATGGAGAATCGTATAATGAAAAGGGATGTAGAGAAGCCATGGCATGAGCAAATCATCGATGAACTTGAATTTGCCTTGTATGGTGGTGAGAATAGGGTCAATGAGGTGATACACGATGATTTGGCCATATCTGACAAGGCCATTAAACATTGTCTTAGTGACAACCCTTTTCTCTCCCTTGGTTATCTCTATTGTGCCTCTCCCTTCTTGTGATAATATACAATTGGGTAAAGTCCCACAATGGAAAAACCCCAAAATTAGAAAATGACAAAAATACTCTTGGCTTTTTATTTTGTTGATAATAAGAGTAACATATATCCCGAGAAAACACGAAGTGGGCAAAAGGGTGTAAAGTGAAAGTTAAATTTGGGGGTAATAAGGTTTCCTATTTTGTTTCTTTTATTTTTTTGAGTCGTTCATAAGAACATCCTTGAGTATTTGGGTTTATATAGGAGTGTAAATAGTTGTCACCATCTAAAAAGATTTTCTATTTTTTTTAGGTTTTATAGTTTTCTAACAATAACGTGTTTGTTAGTGTTTTGTTACTTTTCTAACGAATACAGGTCAACATGACGGAACTGGGGTTTAATTGCAGAAGTAAATGGAACACAAGGGATGATATGAAAGTTTTGAAGACATGGGTGTGGGCACATTGTGCGCCCGCTTGTTTATCAGAGAGTTGAGAGCGGGATTGAGTTAAAAAAAATGAAAATGAGTATCATCCCCAAAATCCCAAATAAAAATCCCTAACCGTCTCTTTCTATATGCTGCTTTCACTGCGCCTCCGACGATCTCCCTCACCACTCCGATATCTCTCACCACTCCCATCTCCATCCCCTCTCTTATCCTCGCCTCCCGCATCGCCGTCTCCTTTATCTCCTGTTGGGTTTTGATGCATCATGCGCAGCGGAATAAACATATAAAATCAAACACCCATGAGCTATGGATCCTTCCATGTTTAGTAAATTAAATACAAGATGAAAGAAACATACCCTTGAAGATCGAATCCATGAACACAGACTTTAAGGTGCTAAAACAAACACCCTCTATCGGTATCCACACGTCGAACGGACTCAAGAACACCTTCTTGATTGATTGCTAGATCTAAGGCTTGATGAAGAAACGATTTCTTCATAGGAATTATTTTGCTCCATTGATTATTGAGTTTTGATGATTCTAAATCTCAAAACTAATAATTCCACCTCTATATGTTTTATTGTTTCTAAAACAATGAGTTATGATTTCTCAAATCAACATTAGAGGCTGTCAAACCCAGATGCATATCTTTATATGAGGGTTTACTTAATTCCTTTTGGGATCGGGTTTCCTTGACAGTCAAGAAAACTGCCGATTCTATCCAGTTACCGGGGGGGGGGGGGGAAGCCATGCGCCTCCTCTCAAGCTGTACGGCTGCCAGATCAGATTTCCCAGATTTTCAGCCTTTTCCAATCCGTTCTATTGTGTGTGACCCAATAGGATTATACTAAGTTGGCAACGAGTCCGAACCATTCAGAACCCGTAAGTCATAAACAGACTCTAGCAAGCCATTATGACTACCCAATTAGTATAACATTGAAAGTCCAAAGTTACCTTATAAATCATATCACAATCCCTTTGTCACACGATATCATATTGGACATAAGTCATGGTCCATGTCAACTTGTGTTGTCCAATGCTTTCTCGATCCCCAATAGATTGATATGAGCAAATGACATTGATCACATCAATTCATTTGGGTATGGCCATATACTATCATCAATCTCACTCATCGAGTGGCCAAGCAGTTATTTCTCTTGAGAGAGGGACAAATCCCATCTTGACTTATCATTCTTCCCTACAAGAATCCGATTATGCCAATCGTAGCCTTTATAACCACCCGGTTAAGGGTAGCGTTTGAGTACGTCAAACATAATGTTCATCATGTGGAAGACCATGACAATCTCATGTCTAAGGATTCAAATGGTAGGACTATTATGAGATCTAATTATGACATTTGACCATGACATAAATCTCATAACAGGCCTATCCAGTACGTTGTTCTCCAACAAGTACCCACAAGTTTAATTCGCATCCTATGCACCATAATCATTACATGATTATCCATTAAACTCATGCTAGTCCTTCATATGTGATAGGGACAATGATTATTATAATAAACATGCAAAAGATATAATTCTTGGGTTTGTCATCTCTGTAACAATGAAGCTATGATGTAACGCATAGGCCTTTCTCAAGGGCCTAAGGCATAATATCCAACATATTTGACCTCCACCATTGGCCAGCAAACCACTGTTCACTGTTCACAACCACCGGTCTCATTTCCCGAGACTGTCCTCACAAAAGCCTCATTTCTGGCGAGCACCAGTTCTGTTCAAGCCATCGTTTAGACAGCCGGTTCCCGCCCCAACAACCCTTCTCAATTGGGCAGACGTGCAATCGCCACCATAGACACCACCAATTCCGACAACCCCTCGTCTCTGCTCACTGTCTGCTTGAAATTGCAAACCCCTTCTTCTCCCCGCCGTCCGATAGTTCATCACTGCCATTCCAGCCATGTCTCTAATGTTCTCAGATTCTGGATGCCTTCTTGGGTTTGAGTAGAGTATTCAAGGCGAGGTTACAAATTTAAGGTACATCTACTTCAAATTGGAGGTATGTTTTCTTTGTTATGAGATTCAACATTTAATCCAAATATCACATAGCTCTAGTAAATCTGAAAATTGTTCTCTTGCTTGGGACTAATTTGTTTTGAGAATGTTATGCATTATGAGAATCTGGGGGCATTTGTGTGTGGGTCTGGTGTTTCTGTTTGGGATAATATTTGTGGTTACTTTTGTGCTTCTATTTTTGTAACATGAGTTGATAACAACATTTTAGATGCAACTTTCAAAAGGGTCAGTGTAGGTTTATGGTTTTGTTTGGGAATGCCTGTTTTGAGCAATATGTTTTTGGGGGTAATTGATAGTGATGAACCATAATCACCTTGTTTTGATGCGTTCTTATCCCTCTCATTTGTTGCAGAATGTGGACATTGCTCATTTTAAGTTTGGGGGTAGGGATGCTTTTACTTCCATGCTTGTTTACCTGTTTTTTTTTTTTTTTTTTAAAGTAGTTTTTCTAGTTATATACGTTCTTATTTCTGGGTTGGTTTGAACTACGGTGACCTGAGCCTTTTATTGTGAGTTCGTCTCACTTTAAAGGGAACGTAGGCTGCTTCGGTGCGGTCAATGTTGTCACGACCCAAAATCTAGGCTCTATTTTATTAGTAATAAATAATTATTATTTATTTAATTGCTTATTTATTTATTTAAATTATTATTTATTTAAATATTTATGTGTGCATTTTATGTGTTATATTAATTTATGCCTAGCATTTTATTTGGGTCATTTGTGTTAGTGTAGTGTTGTTGGGTCTTAAATTAGTGGGAGTTTTATAGTTGAGCTAGTTAGTGGGGGAAGGGGGCTAAGTGTAACATTTTCAAATAATTCATCTCCCTACTCCCTCTCTTCTCCCTCACCTCCCTCACCCTATCACCCTCACTCACACTCTACCTCTCTGCCAGCTCATTTCTCTTTCTCTCTTCCATACCAAGGTAAGCTTTTTCTCTCTTCCTTCTCTCTTCATTTCCTTCCTCTTCCTCTCATTATTTCTCATTTCTTAAAACATGAATCTTGTTTAGATCGTCGATAGGATCGCGTAGAATCAAAAATATTTGAAATCCATCAACTTTGAGAAATCCGGGTAAGTTTACTTTCCCCCATTTTTATGCTTGAAATGTTCATCAATGGTTGTATGATGTTATTGTTGTTGTCTATCGAAATCTTGGATGAGTTTTGAATTTATTTCTATTTGTTTGATAATTTTGGTGATTGTTGAATGTTTGGGTTAAATCTTGCTTTGGGGTTGTCAAATGTTGATGTGTAAGTCCCCTCCCAGTTCATATGGGTAGTGTTAGTTTTGAGTTGGCTTAAAATGGTGAATTTGGGTTTAGATTTGATGTTTGGTTGAAAAAAAATGGAAGAACCCAGATTTTGGCCGGAAATTGCCTTTCCGGGCAAGGAGGCGCGCGCACCCTCCCATAGGAGCCGCGCGCACCCTTATGCCCCTCTTGAACAAAAACCTTCTGACTTCAGGAGGCGCGCGCACCCTCCCATAGGAGGCGCGCGCACCCTCTCCTCCTCCAATGTTGATTTCCCCTCTGTCGAAGGGAGGCGCACGCACCCTTATATATGAAGCGCGCGCACCCTCACTTACCTTTTGCCGCATTTTCCTTCTGATCAAGGAGGCGCGCGCACCCTCCCATAGGAGGCGCGCGCACCCTCTCCCCTGTTGTGAAATTTATTTCCCTTTTTGTCCAATCTTTCGAGGGCCATATCATGTTCCTCCGGACTCCGTTTTAGGCGTATAAATTATCATTTTAAAGCTCTCCTTGAGCTCTTCGAGTTGAGTGAGTAGTTGTATTTGGATGCCTAGAATTGAATTGGATCCCTTGTGATTGAATGTGTTATAGTAATTGAGTATTCTTAGTTTGGAAGTGTTGGAACACGTTAATTGTGTGTTGTTGATTCATTTCACTTTCTTGGTGACTTCTTGGTATGGTTCCCTACTTTGGAACCCTAAGTTGTTTAATTAAGCTAGTATTTATTACTTAGCATTTATTTGGAAGCCCAGCTGGCATATTTGTTGCATCGGGCGATGGGAAAGATTATAATGGCAAAGCCAAGTCCATTATAATGTTGACCATTGTTTGCCCTTACTATACCCCTTTTCCAGATTGGCCTTGGAAGAGATAAGTTAGCTTCCTTTGTGAATGTATCTAGCTACCGAGCATGACTTTGTGGCATGGCTCTTGTCCTTTGTGACACTCTTATGGTTATTGTTTCGGTACCGGGGATTTCTCTTCAGCTTTCATGCTATTATGAAGATGTTGATGGTTGATTATTGAAGCTGCGCAGCGACCTTTATTTGGTTTATCAGTTTGGGAAAACCTTGGCTATATCCTTTGTTATGTGTTTATTTCCGCTGCTATTTATTATCTGATAATTGCTATGTTAAATGAGATATTGATGTTGTTATTACTTATTGCATCATAGCATGTCATGTAGTTGCATTAGTGACTTATTGAGATTTATCTCACCCCCCTTTCTTTTATCTTTGTTTTTCCTTAACCCCCCCCAGGTGCTAAGGATTAGTCTCACTGATCACGAGAAAGAGGACGTAGAGTGTGGATACATTTTTTGGGGAAAGTTTTTATAGGTTGGTTTACATTATTTAAATGTGTAACCTTTTTGGGATAGTTGTACCAAACAATGACGTCATTAAGATTTGTATATTTATATTCTGTTGGGCATAAACTTGTGGAAGTTTATGATAGTTGTATTTGGTTATTATCAAACGTGGATTTGTAAAACTTTGGATCATCACCTTTTGGTATCAAATGGAATTTTTAACTGTGGTATTTCACAGTTTTGGTTTTAAGTCGACGTCCAGCTCGCGATCTCGGGCCCGCGGGGTTCGGGGTCGCGACAGTTGGTATCAGAGCTATGGTTTGGCTCTAAGTATAAGTCTAGGTGGACTAGTATGACCTAGGTGGGTAGTAGTGTGCGGAGTGATTAACGGTTGATGTTTTATATAGGTAATTACTCTCAATGTCTGGAAGAAGAGCCAGAGGAGGTACTAGTGGAGCACAGAATCAGAATGACACAAGGAAAGAAGCACGTGCTATGTTTCAAGGCATGTTCGAGGCGGCCATGAAGGCCATACATGATCAAGGTCCGAGGGTAGAACAAGCACCACCCCGCTATGGATTGGAGCAATTTCTCAAACTGAAACCGGTTGAATTCAATGGGGAACCCGATGTTCGGAAAGCTGAGTTGTGGATTGAGTCTATGGAGAAGATTTATGAGGTATTTGGTTGCACGGATGAGGACAAGGTCCGGTTCGCGGCTTATAAACTTGTGGGAGCCGCCGAGCATTGGTGGAAGGGTGTTAAAGCTAGTTGGGATGATACTCACACAGTGTATGCGTGGGAGTTGTTTGTGCGCAAATTCAAGGAACATTTCATTCCGGTTGTTGATCAAAACCGAAAGGAGATCGAGCTGCTCAACCTGGAGCAAGGTTTGTTGTCTATAGAACAATAGTCGGCTAAGTTCACAGAATTAGCCTGGTATTGTGACTATTTGGTGAGGACCGAGGAACAAAAGGCTATGAGATTCATTCGGGGATTGAAGACCTCCATCCGTAATCAACTTATTGCCCAACGGATTGTGACTTTCCAAGATGTGGTAGACCGAGCCTACTTGATAGAGCAAGATATTGGGGAGACCAAAAGGAAAACCGAGGTTGTGGGTACGGGTAAACCGGGAAGCCATGCTAAATCTCAACCACAACACCGTTCTGACAACCGTGGTAACCGGGGAGCATCATCTCAGTTTAAGGGGCAAACCACACCGAGGAATCCAGGTACTACTCCGGGGATTCAGAATAGGAAGCCTTGTACTTTTTGTCAGAGGGTAGGCCATACGGAGGATAGGTGTTGGAAAAAGCAAGGCAAGTGTACCAATTGTGGTGAAATGGGGCACTTTGCGAGAGATTGCACGAGGCACCGAGGTCAGTCATCCGGGTCAGGGGTTGGTAGTAATCAGGGTCAGAAAAGGGATGCCGCTGGGAAGCCCAAAGTTCAAGGAAAGATATATGCCATGAATCGACAACAGGCGACCGATGATCCTTCGGTTATTGGAGGTATTGTTTCTGTGTCTAATGTGAGCGCACGAGCGTTAGTAGATCCAGGATCATCTCATTCATACATTTCTGTGCAATTTGCTTCTTTACTAAATGCTGCATCTGAGTCTTTGCCCAATGTTCTAGAGGTGTCGACCCCTATAGGAGAATGCTTGATTTCTGATCGAGTCTTTCGTGCTTGTGATGTGGTTATTTGTGGTCGTGTCCTTTGTGCGGATTTGGTAGTTCTTCCTATCCAAGACTTTGATGTCATTTTGGGTATGGATTGGTTGAGCAAGTTTCATGCTTCCGTTGATTGCCGTTAGAAAACTGTTACTTTTTCTATTCTCGATGTGCCTAAATTTGTGTTTGAGGCTAGTCCTCTGAGTAGAAAGGTTCGCTTAATTTCTTATATAAAAGCGAGAAAATTATTGCATAGTGGTTGTGAGGGGTATTTGGCTTGTGTTCTTGATACTAGGAAGGAATCCCCTAGTTTGGATAGTGTTCGGGTAGTTCGGGAATTTCCCGATGTTTTCTCTACCGAGTATGATATGCCGCCCGATCGTGAGATTGAGTTTTGTATAGATCTTTTGCCGGGTACGGCTCCAATTTCGAAAGCACCTTATAGGTTGGCTCCCGCAGAGTTGAAGGAACTAAAGGTTCAGTTGCAAGAGTTGCTTGATCGAGGGTTTATACGCCCTAGTGTTTCCCCGTGGGGAGCACCGGTTTTATTTGTGCGGAAGAAAGACGGTTCCTTGAGATTGTGCATCGATTACAGAAAGTTGAATCAGGTTACGGTGAAGAACAAGTATCCTTTACCTCACATTGACGATTTGTTTGATCAGCTTCAAGGGTCCGTCGTGTTTTCCAAGCTTGATTTGAGGAGTGGGTACCATCAGTTGAAGATTCGATCGGAGGATATTTCGAAGACTGCTTTTCGCACCCGTTATGGTCATTATGAGTTCTTGGTTATGCCGTTTGGGTTGACTATCGCGCCGGCCGTCTTTATGGATTTGATGAACCGGGTTTTCCATCCTTATCTTGATTTGTTCGTAGTGGTCTTTATTGATGATATTCGTCTACTCTAAATCCCGAGAGGAGCACGAGCAACACTTGAGGACAGTTTTATCCGTTCTTGCGAGGGAGAAATTGTTTGCAAAGTTTAGTAAATGCGAATTTTGGCTCGAGAAGGTTTCGTTTCTGGGTCATGTTATTTCGAAAGATAGGATTTCTGTGGATCCTTCAAAGATTGAAGCCATAGTGGATTGGAAGAGACCCGAATCAGTGACCGAGATTCGTAGCTTTCTGGGTTTGGCCGGGTATTACCGAAGATTTATTGAAGGGTTTTCAAGGATTGCTACTCCGATGACTCAGTTGACCCGGAAGGATGTACCGTTTGTGTGGAGTGAAAAATGTCAAAGCAGTTTTGAGGAATTGAAGAAGAGGTTGACTACCGCACCGATCTTGACCTTGCCTAATAGGAATGACGATTTAGTAATTTACAGTGATGCTTCGAAAGAGGGTTTGGGATGTGTCTTGATGTAGAACAAGAAGGTGATTGCCTATGCTTCGTGGAAGTTGACCCCTAGTGAACAGAATTACCCGACTCATGATATAGAGTTGGCGGCGATAGTCTTTGCGTTGCACAAATGGAAGCACTACCTTTATGGAGCGAAGTTTGAGATTTTTACGGATCACAAGAGTTTGAAATACCTTTTCTCCCAGAAAGAGTTGAATAATAGGCAACGCCGATGGATGGAATTGTTGAAGGATTATGATTGTACGATTTCTTATCATCCGGGGAAGGCGAATGTGGTCGCCGATGCGATTAGTAGAAAATCTTATGTGGCTTCGATGATGGTTCGAGAGTGGAAAATGCTTGAGGATGTGTGTGATTGGTCTCCTCGTGAATCGAGACATGGGGCTATTTTTGCGAATATTAGGGTATCTCCGACCCTAATTCCGAGGATAAAGGAAGCTCAGAAAGAAGACCCCGAGTTGGTGAAGATAATGGGTAAATTGAAGGAAAAGAATTTCGAGGATTTTTCTATGAGTTCAAATGGGGTGTTGACTTTCCGTGGTCGTTTGTGTGTGCCCGATGTGGATGGAATAAAAAGGCAAGTTTTAGATGAAGGTCACAAATCGAGATATACTATTCATCCGGGTAGTACGAAGATGTATCAGAATCTGAAGCAACATTTTTGGTGGAATAATATGAAAAGGGAAATAGCGGAGTATGTTTCGAAGTGTTTAACTTGTCAGCAGGTCAAAGCCGAGCATCAGAGACCAGCGGGACTACTTCAGCCGTTAGAGATTCCTGAGTGGAAATGGGAGCATGTGACCATGGATTTCGTTACGGGACTACCTCGTACCCGTAGGAAGTTTGACAGTGTTTGGGTAATAGTGGATAGATTGACCAAGAGTGCCCATTTCTTGCCTATTGACATCAGATATTCGATGGAGAAGCTTGCGACTCTTTACATTGATGAGATCGTTAGATTGCATGGAGTTCCGGTTAGCATTGTGTCAGATCGAGACCCGAGGTTTACTTCTAGATTCTGGAAGGCGTTTCAAGAAGCTTTGGGTACAGATTTGCGTTTTAGTAAAGCTTTTCACCCTCAGACCGACGGTCAATCCGAGAGGACTATTCAGATTCTTGAGGATATGTTGCGAGCTTGTACGATAGACTTCTCTGATTCTTGGGATTCGTACCTACCGTTAGTGGAGTTCTCTTACAACAACAGTTATCAGGCTAGTATCGAGATGGCACCATATGAGGCCTTGTATGGAAGAAAATGTAGATCGCCTATCTGTTGGGATGAGGTCGGTGAAGCGAAGATCGTGGGTATTGATTTGCTTCGAGATTCGGTTGAGAAAGTTAGAGTTATCCGGGATAGATTGAAAACAGCTCAGAGTCGACATAAGAGCTATGCAGATAACCGAAGGCGAGATATTAGTTTTCAGACCAGTAATTTTGTGTTCTTGAAAGTATCTCCAAAGGTGGGTATTCGTAGGTTTGGGAAGAAAGGAAAATTGGCTCCGAGGTTTATTGGCCCGTTTCAGATTTTGGGAAAGGTTGGGCTTCTAGCGTATCGTCTTGCGTTACCGCCATCTTTGGACCGGTTACATAATGTTTTTCACGTTTTTATGCTTCGGAAGTATGTTCATGATCCATCTCACGTGTTACCGAGGGTACCGGAGGATATTGAGCCCGATATGACTTACGAGGAACGACCGGTTCGGATTTTAGATGCCAAAGTTCAAGAGTTGAGGAACAAAAGTATTTCATTGGTTAGAGTTCTTTGGAGGAATCATAATGTTGAGGAGTCGACGTGGGAACTCCAAGATGAGATCGAGAGGAAATATCCGTGGCTTTTTAATTCGGGTAAGTCTTGTTAAAATTCGGGTCGAATTTTCTTTAAGTGGGAGTGAATGTCACGACCCGAAATCTAGGCTCTATTTTATTAGTAATAAATAATTATTATTTATTTAATTACTTATTTATTTATTTAAATTATTATTTATTTAAATATTTATGTGTGCATTTTATGTGTTATATTAATTTATGCCTAGCATTTTATTTGGGTCATTTGTGTTAGTGTAGTGTTGTTGGGTCTTAAATTAGTGGGAGTTTTATAGTTGAGCTAGTTAGTGGGGGAAGGGGGCTAAGTGTAACATTTTCAAATAATTCATCTCCCTACTCCCTCTCTTCTCCCTCACCTCCCTCACCCTATCACCCTCACTCACACTCTACCTGTCTCCCAGCTCATTTCTCTCTCTCTCTTCCATACCAAGGTAAGCTTTTTCTCTCTTCATTTCCTTCCTCTTCCTCTCATTATTTCTCATTTCTTAAAACATGAATCTTGGTTAGATCGTCGATAGGATCGCGTAGAATCAAAAATATTTGAAATCCATCAACTTTGAGAAATCCGGGTAAGTTTACTTTCCCCCATTTTTATGCTTGAAATGTTCATCAATGGTTGTATGATGTTATTGTTGTTGTCTATCGAAATCTTGGATGAGTTTTGAATTTATTTCTATTTGTTTGATAATTTTGGTGATTGTTGAATGTTTGGGTTAAATCTTGCTTTGGGGTTGTCAAATGTTGATGTGTAAGTCCCCTCCCAGTTCATATGGGTAGTGTTAGTTTTGAGTTGGCTTAAAATGGTGAAGTTGGGTTTAGATTTGATGTTTGGTTGAAAAAAAATGGAAGAACACAGATTTTGGCCGGAAATTGCCTTTCCGGGCAAGGAGGCGCGCGCACCCTCCGATAGGAGGCGCACGCACCCTTATGCCCCTCTTGAACAAAAACCTTCTGACTTCAGGAGGCGCGCGCACCCTCCCATAGGAGGCGCGCGCACCCTCTCCTCCTCCAATGTTGATTTCCCCTCTGTCGAAGGGAGGCGCACGCACCCTTTTATATGAAGCGCGCGCACCCTCACTTACCTTTTGCCGCATTTTCCTTCTGATCAAGGAGGCGCGCGCACCCTCCCATAGGAGGCGCGCGCACCCTCTCCCCTTTTGTGAAATTTATTTCCCTTTTTGTCCAATCTTTTGAAGGCCATATCATGTTCCTCCGGACTCCGTTTTAGGCGTATAAATTATCGTTTTAAAGCTCTCCTTGAGCTCTTCGAGTTGAGTGAGTAGTTGTATTTGGATGCCTAGAATTGAATTGGATCCCTTGTGATTGAATGTGTTATAGTAATTGAGTATTCTTACTTTGGAAGTGTTGGAACACGTTAATTGTGTGTTGTTGATTCATTTCACTTTCTTGGTGACTTCTTGGTATGGTTCCCTACTTTGGAACCCTAAGTTGTTTAATTAAGCTAGTATTTATTACTTAGCATTTATTTGGAAGCCCAGCTGGCATATTTGTTGCATCGGGCGATGGGAAAGATTATAATGGCAAAGCCAAGTCCATTATAATGTTGACCATTGTTTGCCCTTACTATACCCCTTTTCCAGATTGGCCTTGGAAGAGATAAGTTAGCTTCCTTTGTGAATGTATCTAGCTACCGAGCATGACTTTGTGGCATGGCTCTTGTCCTTTGTGACACTCTTATGGTAATTGTTCCGGTACCGGGGATTTCTCTTCAGCGTTCATGCTATTATGAAGATGTTGATGGTTGATTATTGAAGCTGCGCAGCGACCTTTATTTGGTTTATCAGTTTGGGAAAACCTTGGCTATATCCTTTGTTATGTGTTTATTTCCGCTGCTATTTATTATCTGATAATTGCTATGTTAAATGAGATATTGATGTTGTTATTACTTATTGCATCATAGCATGTCATGTAGTTGCATTAGTGACTTATTGAGATTTATCTCACCCCCTTTCTTTTATCTTTGTTTTTCCTTAACCCCCCCCAGGTGCTAAGGATTAGTCTCACTGATCACGAGAAAGAGGACGTCGAGTGTGGATACATTCTTTTGGGGAAAGTTTTTATAGGTTGGTTTACATTATTTAAATGTGTAACCTTTTTGGGATAGTTGTACCAAACACTGACGTCATTAAGATTTGTATATTTATATTCTGTTGGGCATAAACTTGTGGAAGTTTATGATAGTTGTATTTGGTTATTATCAAACTTGGATTTGTAAAACTTTGGATCATCACCTTTTGGTATCAAATGGAATTTTTAACTGCGGTATTTCACAGTTTTGGTTTTAAGTCGACGTCCAGCTCGCGATCTCGGGCCCGCGGGGTTCGGGGTCGCGACAAATGTTTTGAAACATTTGGTATTTTCCCCCATGGTTGTGTGTGTCTCTTAAAACCGCGATGACGATAATTATGTGATGTGATCTATCTATTATTTTCTTAATATATATTGGATTAATTTTGGTTCTTTGCTTAAGTATTGTAGTTAGGTTGTGAATCTCTAAAATAAGTGCACTATTACCGAGACTACATTAATTGATAATATTGATTTACTTTATCAAGTTTATAGTACGCTGTTATCCCTTAGGTTAATGAGTTTGTGTGCAACTAAAGCATCTTAAAACTTAAAATATGGATACTCTTTAGACACTTGAGGTTGATTGATATGTGTTGGCACCCCTAAGTTGTTATAAGCAATTAATGGAAAAAGTGACTTATGGGAAAAGTGGCAGCAATGGAAAAAAAAAAAAAATCAATAATAATTAAAGTTGCAATGTTACTTTGGTGTTACCACCAGACGCGTAGGTTAGCCGTGTAGGGGCTATTCTAGCTTAACCAGATTTCTGGGTATGTAGTAGCGTTATGGAGGGAGAGCTTTTCCGCTGCGATGGTCCGTTCCAAGCTCGAATCCGAAGTAAAGGCGAACTCCCTCCCCTTGAGTTCATCCTAAGCTTGTGCGAAATGCATGTTGAATATATGCGTGAAATATCAGTGAGCATGTTTGGGGGTGTAGACACCCCGCCTTGGACCGCTCACCCCGATTGCACATTTGATTTTGTGTTTCTCCCTATTTTATGTGTTTTCCGTTTTCTGTTAGTTTCGTTAAGTTCCTGACTTACTCCGTTAAGTCCAGGGACTAAACTGAATAACAGTGCTGGCTTTCTAGTCCATTCTGTCAGAAAAGCCATTTCAAAGTCGCGCGCCTCCGCCCTTAGGGGCCAGAAGCGCGCGCATCCCGCCTCCAAGGCAGGAGGCACGCGCATCTGGGTGTCGTCAGTTACAGATTTTCTCCAAGAATCCCTCCCTTGCTCAGTCTACATGATTTTGCCCAGGAAATATTTCTTTGTGACTTCGTTTTGGCACCAAAAACATCAGTTTTACACCTATAAAAACCTCTCTTCTCCACCATTACAAAAAAATTGACTTTTTCAACATAAGAAAACTATACACAAACATTCAAGGCATTTCCAAGGCAATTCCCTATGAAGTACTTGAAGTCATTTGAAGTTTAGGTAAACACTACTCTTTTCTCTCCTCTCTCTCTACTTCATCTCCTTTCTTCTTCTTTTATCTTATCAAAAGTGCAATCACCCAAACCATTTTGGGACATGACACCAAAGATCACTTCATTCTATTGAAGTCGGTCAAGGAGTTATCTCCCCACATTCAAAACACCCCTTTTAAAACCCCCTTTATCATTATCAAAGAATAGGAAGAACACTCTTTTATGTAGACTATGAACAAGCAAGACCAACATTAGTTGGACGAGATGGGTGTTTAAGTACTTCCCATCTCGTAACCTAACCCTAACAAGAATCTCTGTTTTCATTATCAAAACATAGGCTAAATATTAGGTTTTTCTTATGTTCCGTTAAAAACATAGGTGGCGACTCTAACAAATAAAACCGATTAGACATCCTAGGATCCTTCCACCGCTCTAGCCAAGTAGTGGGCTCCTCACGGGGTATCTACAGTGGCGACTCTGCTGGGGACGTTTGAGTGTTAAACTTGCGTTCTGTTCAAAGTCTATATTTTCTGGGCACTCTGGTTCCTGATGCTGGGAAGCGTGCGCCTCTGGCCTTCTTGGCCTAAGGCGCGCGCGTCTCACATCAGAGACCAGAATTGCTCACCTCCCATATATTCTTCCTATTCTTCTTTTTCTACACTAATCATCTTTGCAGGGGTTCCATTAGGAATGTAGGACCAGGGCAATCCCCTGAGTCCAAAGTCTCTGACAGGTTTACCCAGAAGCGGGCGCCTCCCAGAGACTTAGCGCAATGCGCGCGTATCCCACAACACAGGCCAGAGGCGCGTGCTTTGGGCGGTTTTCCAGAACAAGAACAGGTTTCCAGAACAGAGCAGAATAATGGGGTGTGGGCACAGTTGCCTGCATTAGGACTGATTCGGACCGTTTGACTGTTTTATTTTGTGTTTTTTATTGGTCACACGGGTGATTCGAAAATTGTAAATTACGTGCTTATTTGCTTTTCTTTTGTTTTAAAAAAAAAGTAAAAAATGTTTTGTCACATGTTGGACCTCACACTACGTGCACTAATTCTTATCAATTTCTCACTATCGAGTCGCACGAGTTCATAACCCCAAACCCGTCGAGGCCCATCCTAGAGAGTTTCAAGCTCCACCCGACCTTGACTCTCTCGAAGCGGTAAACCTCAGCCCGTGGCGTAGTTCATGACTACATGCCGGGGGTGACCTTTAAGCCTCTCTTTAGCCGAGCACAAGCCAACACAATTCTAGTTAGGGTCTAACACTCCGTGACCAAGTCGGTTTTTATGTGCCGAGATTTCCTTAAACTAATGTTTTCAAATCATACATGCTGTTTCCAAGACAAACAAGTGGTTATCATGGATGAAATAAAACTCCGTCCCCAAGTGGTTATTATGGACGAAAATAAAAATTCATCCCCGCATGGATGCTTTACTACATTAATTTAGTTTAATCCCGACACATGTAGGTATCACAAACGTGGTGGAATCCGATGAGTATATGGGACCGTGAGAAGGTCTATATACTAGTGTGACGATTCCATTATTTTTCTTAGAAACCCAAAAGGGATTCCGTCCCTTCGACTTATAAAAAAAATGAGTCTTTTCTTTATGTGGTTCGAGTCGTGTGCCCACTGTGTGTTCTAAGCCTCTTCATGGACCGAAAGTGTTACTCGAGACTGACAAGGGCCTCTTCTTCAATTTAGGTCCAATTGGTACTTACCGCATCTATCGAGATTCAGCAAACCGGCTAGTTCGTGAATTGATCACTCCAACAGCTCCAACAGCATCAATGGCCGGCGACTCCAACAGCAACAACACCATGTCTCTTGAGAAACTCTTAGCTATGGTCCAGATTCTCCAAGAGAAAATCTCCACTCTCAATAAGGAGTCCCAAAGCAAAGATGACCTTTGGCAATCCCATCTTGACAATAAAAGGGAGGCTCATGAAGCCGAAATGGATCAATTGAAGGCTAAGCTCTCTAAGCTTTCCTAGGGTAAAGATAAGGATGACAACGATGAGTCCGAATGGACCAAGGGTTTGTTTGAAAGCCTTTATGTTAGCCCTGTACCAAGAAAGTGGAGGAACCAAGCACCGAGAACAAGGATCACAAGATGGTTGATTCAATCATGGCTTACATAGACCAACGCTTCAACGGTCTCAACTTGGGGAAAGGCTCCGACACAAGCCTTTATCAGTCATCCATTCTCATGAGCACAATGGCTGCTCTCCCCAACAAATTCAATATGCCCAACATCAGTAAGTTCAAGGGAAACTCTTGTCCCATGGCACACATCGAGACTTACATATGGGCTATGGTTCCGAAAAAGGTCTCTCCAAAAGTGATGGCACAATGCTTCCCTCTTACTCTCGAGGGGGCCGCAAAGGATTGGTATGCAACTCTCCCGCTCACAATCTGTCTCGATTGGGATGCTGCCATGCTTTCCTTCAAAAGTCAATACCAAGGCAAAACCACTCACCGCCCGACAAAGAAAGAGCTCAAGAACACCACCCAAAGGGACAATGAGTCCTTTATTGATTTTACAAGAAGGTGGAATGACAAGCTTGCTGAAATAGTCTAGAGGCCTAATACCAATGAGCAAATGGACATCTTCCTCAAGTGTCTAAAGATTGATCTCCGCACCCACCTAAGTTGGGCTTGCTATGCAGATTTTTCTCAAATGTATGAGGCATGGGTCCGAATGGATGACTTGCTCAAAGAGATAAAGAAAAATGCTCCTAGCTTCTAATACAAGGCCGCCTCTAACTCAACAAAAGAGGCTTCAGTCAATGCCGTCACTACCGACAAGGGGAATTACAAAAGGGTTCCTCCACCACAAGGCAAGAGACCTCAAAATGATCATGTCTACACTCCTCTCCAAGGTGTAGACACCCCGCCTCGGACCGCTCACCCCGATTTTACACTTGGTTTTGTGTTTCTCCCTCTTCTAAGTGTTTTTCTGTTAGTTTCTGTTACTTTGGTTAAGTTCCAGATGGACTCCGTTAAGTCCCGGGACTAAACTGAATAATAGTTCTAACTTTCTAGTCCATTCTGTCAAAAATTGCTTCATAGAGTCGCGCGCCTCCGCCCTTTGAGGCCAGACGCGCGCGCCTTCCGCCGCCTAGGTGGGATGCGTGCGCTTCTGGGGCGTGTCAGTTACAGATTCTGCCCAAGAATCTCTCCCTTGCTCATTATACATGATTTTGCCCGGGAAAGATTTCTTGGAGACTCCGTTTGGCTCCAAAAACAGTCCTTTTTCAACTATAAAAACCCCTCCAATCCATCATTGGAGGAGGACCTTGAAAATCATCATTTTAGACCTTTTACTCACTTCTTTCCTAGACCTTTCCTTTGGGATTTCTTCAACAAAAGTACTCAACCTCTTCTTCAAGGCTTTACAAGAGGTTCTCTTTTGAAGGATACTATAAGTAAATGTCCTAAGCACTTCTCTTCTTCTTCTTCTTCTTCTTCTTCTTCTTCTTCTTCTTCTTCTTCTTCAATCAAATGTGCAATCACCCAAAAACCATTTGGGACATTACACCAATGTGTAGATACCCCGGGGAACCACGGCTTGGCTAGAGCGGTGAATTATCCTAGGATGTCTAACTTGTTTTAGATTGTTTAGAGTCGCCACCTATGTTTTTAAAGGAACATAAGAAAAACCTAGAAATAGCCTAATTTATGTACAAAACCAGAGATTCGGGAGAGAAGGGTTCGGGGATTAGGTGACGGAGTGGGAAGTACTTAAACACCCACTCTGCCCCGCTTACGCGGGTCTTGCTACTATTGGTGTTCTAATATTTACATGTCCTTCAATTAATTAAATAGAAATGTGCTAACAATTGTAATGAGAAGAAAAGGGGAAATAAATGGGAAATAAAATAGAATTATTTTATTTATTTAATGATAAAGATTACATGTAACAAGTAATGTTAAAGAATTACATTAAGAGATGAAGAGAAATTAACATGGTGAATTAAAGTTAAGATTAAAATGTAGGGAGATAACCTTAACTAACTTCAATATGTGAAGTAGTCATGTTGGTCATGTCCCATTAATGGGGATTGCATACATCAAGAAAAAGAAAACAAAGGAAGAAAATGGAGTTGTACCTTGAGAAAGAGGACTTGGAACCTTGACTTGAAAGTGTTATTGTTGTGATGAAATTGTTGTAGAACAATTTGTGTAGAGTCTTGTTACTAAGAACTCTTGTTGGGAGAATTTGTGTATAGTGTAGTTGGTGAATCAAGGTTGGAGTCTAAAAAAGAAGTCCAAAAAGAAGTCCCAAAAAGAAGTCCAAAAAGAACTCCCTTTTCAAGGTAGAAGATGATGGTTTTTATAGGTAAAAAAAGAGAGGGAAAGGTTGGAGGGAAAAGATGATCATCCATGTGAAATGGAATTGACCAATCAAAAATAAGATAAATAAAATAATAAATAAAAGAAATAAAAGAAAATCAAATAAAATAAAATAAAAAGGAAATATTTTGTTTTAATGAAAAGGCTAGAAGTGTGGGATTGGGAGTTAATGAGAAAAAGGGGGGATGAATGTGGATGTAAAAAGATGGTTTTTTGTGATTAAGAAAAGATGTTTGTAAATAAGAAAAGGGAGGGAAATAAGGTGCAATCCGTTACTGCCAAAGTGGGAAGCGCGCGGGTCCGGCTTTTGGGTCGGGACGCGCGCGCGGCTCACTGGCAGTGCCGGAAGCGCCCGCGGGAGAAAATGACAAAATGACAGAATGACCCTAAAAGTTAACTCTGTTATGCAGTTTAGTCCAAAACTAACGGAATCAGTTAGGAACTTAACCGAAGTAACAGAAATCAACAAAATAAGTTAAATAAAAATACTTTGTATGCAATCGGGGTGAGAGGTCCAAGGCGGGGTGTCTACAGAGCCCCTCGGCGACGTGGATTGCGGGGCAAAACGCGTCGACGAAAGAAAGACAACCGCCGAGGACATCGACAAGAGAAAACAAAGACTCGATAAAGCAGGAATTTGAAATTACAAAGGATAGAAATGCGCTCCCTGTGTGAGCGGATTTTGTTGGAAGAGGGGTACGGTGATTTCAGTGGTTCACAATGGACCAAAATTGCTGTTCGGAGCCGCATTTGCTGTTTCTGCTGTTTGAAGCCGCACTTGCTTGTTTTCTGCTGTTTGAAGCCGCACTTGCTTGCTGTTTGAAGCCGCACTTGCTGTATGCTGTTTGAAACCGCATTTTCTTGCTGTTTGAAGCCGCACTTGCTGTATGCTGTTTGAAGCCGCATTTGCTTGCTGTTTGAAGCCGTACTTGTTGTATGCTGTTTGAAGCCGCACTTGCTTGTTTTCTGCTGTTTGAAGCCGCACTTGCTTGCTGTTTGAAGCCGCACTTGCTGTATGCTGTTTGAAGCCGCATTTGCTTGCTGTTTGAAGCCGCACTTGCTGTATGCTGTTTGAAGCCGCATTTGCTTGCTGTTTGAAGCCGCACTTGCTGTATGCTGTTTGAAGCCGCACTTGATGTATGCTGTTTGAAGCCGCATTTGCTTGCTGTTTGAAGCTGCACTTGCTGTATGCTGTTTGAAGCCGCATTTGCTGTGGTACCTGTTATGTGTGTGTTTTGCAAATATACGTGCTTGTGTGAAGTGTGAAATTGTGCTTGTGGTGCGTTGTGGTTTGAAAAGCAGAGATTGCTTGAGAGAGAGATTTTGCAAGAATGGAGAAATTGCTTTTGTGTGCGGTGTGATTTGAAGAAAGCGTGAATGATGTTCATACCTTCACTTACCATGGCCGCTTGAGTGGAGATGGATTCCTGATGTCCGCGGAGGATGCTTTGATGGAGAATGTCCATTCTTTAGATGTTGATGAGAGAATGCCCTTGATGTTGGGTTGGCGAGATGGTACTCTGGATGATGGGTTGGTCGTGCCAAAAGGCTGCCTACGTATCCCTTGAAGAGAATCAGATCAGTGTAGTTCAAGGGTGATGGAGAACGCTGGAGGAGAGGCTAGGAGCAAAGCAAAGTAAAGCACATAATTTTGCACATAGAAGGAGAAAAAGAAAGAAAAAATCTCTTCTTTTTTTTTTTTTTTTTTTTTAGTTCGTGGGTGAACCATTTTAGCCATTGTGTGTTTGTGAAGCCAACCCAAGATCAAGTTATGCTCAGTCGAAGTCCGGATTTCCTCGCTTGAATTCTGTTGTCGCTGGTGTGCCCAACGAAGATTGATGTCTAGCCCCAAGAGATTTGTCGATTATGGGGCTTCAAAAGGCTTTTGATGCCGAGATGAGGGGTTGCTGATTGTAAAGCCCCTAGAATGCCTTTGATGCCAAATTTTGAGGGACTTGCATAGCTCCAAGATAAATCAGCTCTTGACCCATTCGAGTAAATCGCCCTTTGTTGTTGTAGTGAGCAAGCCCCAAGAGGAGATCGTTGATGCCGAGCTTCGAGAGATTGCAAAGCCCCAAGTGTCGTGGGCTTGTAGATGGCGGGATGTTAAGACCTTTCATTGTAAAGCCCCAAATTATCTCGTGATTGGCTCGGCATTGAGAGCGGATGTACCGTTTGGTAGAATTCTTGATAGAGATCTCCTTCTTGCTCTTACTGGGGAGATGAATGGCCTCATTGTGGTCGATACCCAAATGGCTGAGGGCTTATGTCAAAGGATGCAGTAATGTCTTGCGGTGCCGTCGAGGTCGCGGAGGATAAGGTCTTGGCGTGATAAAGTCTCAAATGAGTATGCTTGCTTGACTCTTCTTGAGTTGAACTGTCGCGACCCCGGACCCCGCGGGCCCGAGACCGCGATCTGGACGTCGACTCTAAAACCAAAACTGTGAAATACCGAAGTTAAAAATTTCATTTGATACCAAAAGGTAATGATCCAAAGTTTTACAAAACCAAGTTTGATAAAAACCAATTACAACTATCATAACTTCTACAAGTTTATGCTTAACAAAATACGAATATACAATTCTTAATGACGTCATTGTTTGGTACAACTACCCCAAAAAGGTTACACATTTACATAATGTAAACCAACCTATAACAACCTTCCCCAAAAGAATGTATCCACACTCGACGTCCTCTTTCTCGTGATCAGCGAGACTAATCCTTAGCACCTGGGGGGGGGGGGGGTTAAGGAAAAACAAAGATAAAAGAAAAGGGGGTGAGATAAATCTCAATAAGTTACTAATGCAACTACATGACATGCTATGATGCACGAAGCGATAAGCAATAATAAATATCACATAGCACATAGCAATTATCACATAACAGATAGCAGCGGAAATAAACACATAACAAAGGATATAGCCAAGGTTTTCCAAACCGGAACATCCAAATAAAGGATCGCTGCGCAGCTTCAATAATCAACAAATCATCATCTTCATAATAGCATGAAAGCCGAAGAGAAAACCCCGGTACCGGAACCAATAACCATAAGAGTGTCACAAAGGACAAGGACCATGACACAAAGTCATGCCCGTTAGCTAGATACATTCACAAAGGAACGCTAACTTGACTTTTCCAAGGCCAATCTGGAAAAAGGGATATAGTAAGGGCAAAACAATGGTCAACAATATAATGGACTTGGCTTTGCCATTATAATCTTCCCATCGCCCGATGCAACAAATATGCCAGCTGGGCTTCCAAATAAATGCTAAGTAATAATATTTTAGCATGAATACACAACTTAAGGTTCCAAAGTAGGGAACCAATCCAATTAAATCACCACAAAGGTAAACCAATGCAAACCGCACATCAAAGATGAACCACATTCCCAAAATGATACTTAATCAAATTCCATATCGTATTTATTCACAAAAGAATCAAACCTAATCAATAAAGTGTTACAACAATCTCAATTAACACTTAATTAATTTCAAACACAAACTTGATCACAAAGGACTCAATTCTATCATTAGAGTGCACTACAATGTTCACTAAGGTCAACTAGAAGGACACCAAAGGTTTGGATCAAAACGCATTCTTCAATCACACAAAATTAACAAATGTAAATTTTCAGGGGTTCTGTGCGGCCGCCCAAAAGGGACTGTGCGGTCGCCCAAAATCCTTCAAAACAAGAACAAAAGCTTTCAGAATGTTGTGCGGTCGCCCAGGCAATTTTGGACGGTCGCCCAATAATCTGAATTTCTGGAAATCAGGAAGAACAAGATGGGTTCTTCCATTTTCATACCAAAACACACAAATACTCACAATCAACACAACCAACAAGTTCCTCAAGGTACCCAAACCATAAGTAGCCAACAAGGGGACCTTAACAACACCATTTATTATTAACCAAAACCAAGAATCAAATCCAACATTCATCAATTCACCATTTTTAACCAAAAACTCAAATAAATTTCAAATAAATTCTAAACTCAACCAAACTTCAAATATAACACATTAAACATCATATAAACATGATATGAACAATTTAGCATCAAAATGGGGGAAAAGTAACTTACTTGATAAATCTCAAAGTTGACGGAATTCAATTCTTTTTGATTCTACGCGATCCTAACGACGATCTAAACAATGTTCACGTTTTAAGAAATGAGAGATTATGAGAGGAAGATGGAGAAAATGAAGAGAGAATGAAGAAGAAATGTTTACCTTTCTTTTGGAGAGAGAGAGAGAAATGGGCTGGAAGATGGAGGATGGAGGTGGAGTGTATGAGGGAGAAGGAGGTGTAGGGAGAGGGTAGGAGTATCATTTAAAAAAAAACTTACACATAGACCCCCTCCTCTAATACTACCCAACTCAATACTCCCCACTAACAACTAAGACCCAACAATATTACACTAGCACAAATGACCCAAATAAAATGCTAGGCATAAATATTATAACACACATATTGCACACATAAATATTTAAATAAATAATAATTTAAATAAATAAACAAGCAAATAAATAAATAATAATTATTTATTACTAATAAAATAGAGCCTATATTTCGGGTCGTGACATTCACTCCCCCTTAAAGAAAATTCGACCCGAATTTTAACGAGACTTACCTTAAATAAAAAGCCACGGAAATTTCCTCTCGATCTCATCACGGAGCTCCCACGTCGACTCCTCGATGTTATGATTCCTCCAAACAACTCGAACCAACGCAATGCTTTTGCTCCTCAACTCTTGGACTTTAGAATCTAAGATCCGAACCGGTCGTTCCTCATAAGTCATATCGGGCTCAATATCCTCCGGTATCCTTGGCAACACGTGAGATGGATCATGAACATACTTCCGAAGCATAGAAACGTGGAACACGTTGTGCAACCGGTCCAAAGATGGCGGTAACGCAAGACGATACGCTAGAAGTCCAACCTTTCCCAAAATCTCAAACGGGCCAATAAACCTCGGAGCCAATTTGCCTTTCTTCCCAAACCTACGAATACCCACCTTTGGAGATACTTTCAAGAACACCAAATCACCAATCTGAAAACTAAGATCACGTCTTCGGTTGTCTGCGTAGCTCTTATGTCGACTCTGGGCTGTCTTCAACCTATCCCGAATAACTTTAACCTTCTCAACCGAATCCCGAAGCAAATCAATACACACGATCCTCGCTTCACTGACCTCATCCCAATAAATAGGCGATCTACACTTTCTTCCATATAAAGCCTCAAACGGTGCCATCTCGATACTAGCCTGATAACTGTTGTTGTAAGAGAACTCCACTAACGGTAGGTGCGAATCCCAAGAATCAGAAAAGTCTATCGAACAAGCTCGCAACATATCCTCAAGAATCTGAATAGTCCTCTCGGATTGACCATCTGTCTGAGGATGAAAAGCTGTACTGAATCGCAAATCTGTACCCAAAGCTTCCTAAAACGCCTTCCAGAACCTAGAAGTAAACCTCGGGTCTCGATCTGACACAACACTAACCGGAACCCCATGCAATCTGACAATCTCATCAACGTAAAGGGTCGCAAGCTTCTCCATCAAATATCTGATATCAATGGGCAAGAAATGGGCACTCTTGGTCAATCTATCCACTATTACCCAAACACTGTCATACTTCCTACGGGTACGAGGTAGTCCCGTAACGAAATCCATAGTCACATGCTCCCATTTCCACTCGGGAATCTCTAACGGCTGAAGTAATCCCGCGGGTCTCTGATGCTCGGCTTTGACCTGCTGACACGTTAAACACTTCGAAACATACTCGGCTATTTCCCTTCTCATATTAATCAACCAAAATTGTTGCTTCAAATCATGATACATCTTCGTACTACCTGGATGAATAGTATACCTCGATTTGTGACCCTCATCAAGACCCCTCTGTTTAATTCCATCAACATCCGGAACACACAAACGACCACGGAAAGTCAAAACTCCACTCGAGCTCAATGAAAAATCCTCGAAATTCTTTTCCTTCAATGTACCCATTATCTTCACCAACTCGGGATCTTCTTTCTGAGCTTCCTTTATCCTTTGATTTAGGGTCGGAGACACCCTAATATTCGCAAAAATAGCCCCATGTCTCGATTCACGAGGAGACCAATCTCGAACATCCTCAAGCATTTTCCATTCACGAACCATCATCGAAGCCACATAAGACTTTCTACTAATCGCATCGGCTACCACATTCGCCTTCCCCGGATGATAGGAAATCGTACAATCATAATCCTTCAAAAATTCCATCCATCGGCGCTGTCGGTTGTTCAATTCCTTCTGAGAGAATAGGTACTTCAAACTCTTGTGATCCGTAAAAATCTCAAACTTCGCTCCATAAAGATAGTGCTTCCATTTGTGCAACGCAAATACAATAGCTGCTAACTCCATGTCGTGAGTGGGGTAATTTTGTTCACTAAGGGTCAACTTCCTCGAAGCATACGCAATTACTTTCCCATTCTGCATCAACACACAACCCAAACCCTCTTTCGAAGCATCACTGTAAATCAGTAGGCCATCGCTCCCATTAGGCAAACTCAAGATTGGTGCGGTAGTCAACCTCTTCTTTAATTCCTTGAAACTCTTGTCACATTTCTCGGTCCACACAAACGGAACATTCTTCCGGGTCAACTGCGTCATCGGAGTAGCGATCCTCGAAAACCCTTCAATAAATCTTCGGTAATAACCGGCTAAACCAAGAAAGCTTCTAATCTCTGTCACTGATTCGGGTCTCTTCCAATCCACTATGGCTTCAATATTTGAAGGATCCACCGAAATCCCATCTTTAGAAATCACATGACCCAGAAATGACACCTTCTCGAGCCAAAATTCGCACTTACTGAACTTCGCAAATAATTTCTCCCTCGCAAGAACGGATAAAACTGTCCTCAAGTGCTGCTCGTGCTCCTCTCGAGACTTAGAATAGACGAGAATATCATCAATAAAGACCACCACGAACGAGTCAAGATAGGGGTGGAAAACCCGGTTCATCAAATCCATAAACACGGCCGGCGCGTTAGTCAACCCAAACGGCATAACCAAGAACTCATAATGACCATACCGAGTGCGAAAAGCAGTCTTCGGAATATCCTCCGATCGAACCTTCAACTGATGGTACCCACTCCTCAAATCAAGCTTGGAAAACACAACGGACCCTTGAAGCTGATCAAACAAATCATCAATATGGGGTAGAGGATACTTATTCTTCACCGTAACCTGATTCAACTTTCTATAATCGATGCACAATCTCAACGAACCATCTTTCTTCCGCACAAACAAAACCGGTGCTCCCCACGGGGAAACACTAGGGCGGATAAACCCTCGATCAAGAAACTCTTGCAACTGAACCTTTAACTCCTTCAACTCTGCGGGAGCTAACCTATAAGGTGCTTTCGAAATTGGAGCCGTACCCGGCAAAAGATCTATACAAAACTCAATCTCACGATCGGTAGGCATATCATACTCGGTAGAGAAAACATCGGGAAATTCCCGAACTACCCGAACACTATCAAAACTAAGGGATTCCTTCCTAGTATCAAGAACACTAGCCAAATACCCCTCACAACCACTATGCAATAATTTTCTCGCTTTCATAAAAGAAATTAAGCGAACCTTTCTACTCAGAGAACAAGCCTCAAACACAAATTTAGGCACATCGGGAATAGAAAAAGTAACAGTTTTCTTACGGCAATCAACGGAAGCATGAAACTTGCTCAACCAATCCATACCCAAAATGACATCAAAGTCTTGGATAGGAAGAACTACCAAATCCGCACAAAGGACTCGACCACAAATAACCACATCACAAGCACGAAAGACTCGATCAGAAATCAAGCATTCTCCTATAGGGGTCGACACCTCTAGCACGTACGGTAAAGACTCGAATGCAGCATTTAACATGGAAGCAAATTGCACAGAAATGTATGAATGAGATGATCCTGGATCTACTAACGCTCGCGCGCTCACATTAGACACATAAACAATACCTCCAATAACGGATGGATCATCGGTAGCTTGTTGTTGATTCATGGCATAAACCTTCCCTTAAACTTTAGGCTTCCCAGCGGCATCCCTTTTCTGACCCTGATTAATACCAACCCCTGACCCGGATGACTGACCTCGGTGCCTCGTGCAATCTCTCGCAAAGTGCCCCATTTCACCACAATTGGTACACTTGCCTTGCTTTTTCCAACACCTATCCTCCGCATGGCCTACCTTCTGACAAAAGGTACAAGGCTTCCTAATTTGGCCCCCTTGGTTCCCGGAAGTGGTACCCGGGTTCCTTGGGATCGGTTGCCCTCGGAACTGAGATTGTCCCCCAAAGTTACCTCGATTTTCAATCCTTGGTTGTGACTTGCTCTGCGCTCCTTGCTTACTCGGGTTGGCTACCTCGGTCTTCCTTTTATGTTCCCCGATATCTTGCTCTATCAAATAGGGTCGGTCCACCGCATCTTGGAACGTCACAATCCGTTGAGCAATCAGTTGAGTACGGATGGAGGTCTTCAATCCCCGAATGAATCTCATAGCATTTTGTTCCTCGGTCCTCACCAAATAGTCGCAATACCGGGCTAATTCTATGAACTTAGCCGAGTATTGTGCTATAGACAACAATCCTTGCTCCAAGTTGAGTAGCTCGATCTCCTTTCGGTTTTGATCAACAACCGGAATGAAATGCTCCTTGAATTTGCGCACAAACAACTCCCACGCATACACCGTGTGAGTATCATCCCAAGTAGCTTTAACACCTTTCCACCAATGCTCGGCGGCTCCCAAAAGCTTGTAAGCCGCAAACCGGACCTTGTCCTCATCCGAACACCCAAATACATCATAAATTTTCTCCATCGACTCAATCCACAACTCAGCTTTCGTTACATCGGGCTCCCCATTGAATTCAACCGGTTTCAACTTCAAGAATTGCTCCAAACCATAACGGGGTGGCGCTTGCTCTACCCTCGGATCTTGATCATGTATGGCCTTCATGGCCGCCTCGAACATGCCTTGAAACATAGCACGTGCTTCTTCCCTTGTATCAGTCTGATTTGCATTACCGGTACTACCTTTACCACTCCTTCTACGAACCCTTGTAATCAAGTACCTGCATAAAACATCAACCGTTAATCACTCCACACACTACTACCCACCTACGTCATACTAATCCACCTAGACTTATACATAGAGCTAATGCCATAGCTCTGATACCAACTGTCGCGACCCCGGACCCCGCGGGCCCGAGACCGCGATCTGGACGTCGACTCTAAAACCAAAACTGTGAAATACCGAAGTTAAAAATTTCATTTGATACCAAAAGGTAATGATCCAAAGTTTTACAAAACCAAGTTTGATAAAAACCAATTACAACTATCATAACTTCCACAAGTTTATGCTTAACAAAATACGAATATACAATTCTTAATGACGTCATTGTTTGGTACAACTACCCCAAAAAGGTTACACATTTACATAATGTAAACCAACCTATAACAACCTTCCCCAAAAGAATGTATCCACACTCGACGTCCTCTTTCTCGTGATCAGCAAGACTAATCCTTAGCACCTGGGGGGGGGGGTTAAGGAAAAACAAAGATAAAAGAAAAGGGGGTGAGATAAATCTCAATAAGTTACTAATGCAACTACATGACATGCTATGATGCACGAAGCGATAAGCAATAATAAATATCACATAGCACATAGCAATTATCACATAACAGATAGCAGCGGAAATAAACACATAACAAAGGATATAGCCAAGGTTTTCCAAACCGGAACATCCAAATAAAGGATCGCTGCGCAGCTTCAATAATCAACAAATCATCATCTTCATAATAGCATGAAAGCCGAAGAGAAAACCCCGGTACCGGAACCAATAACCATAAGAGTGTCACAAAGGACAAGGACCATGACACAAAGTCATGCCCGTTAGCTAGATACATTCACAAAGGAACACTAACTTGACTTTTCCAAGGCCAATCTGGAAAAGGGGTATAGTAAGGGCAAAACAATGGTCAACATTATAATGGACTTGGCTTTGCCATTATAATCCTTCCCATCGCCCGATGCAACAAATATGCCAGCTGGGCTTCCAAATAAATGCTAAGTAATAATATTTTAGCATGAATACACAACTTAAGGTTCCAAAGTAGGGAACCAATCCAATTAAATCACCACAAAGGTAAACCAATGCAAACCGCACATCAAAGATGAACCACATTCCCAAAATGATACTTAATCAAATTCCATATCGTATTTATTCACAAAAGAATCAAACCCAATCAATAAAGTGTTACAACAATCTCAATTAACACTTAATTAATTTCAAACACAAACTTGATCACAAAGGACTCAATTCTATCATTAGAGTGCACTACAATGTTCACTAAGGTCAACTAGAAGGACACCCAAGGTTTGGATCAAAACGCATTCTTCAATCACACAAAATTAACAAATGTAAATTTTCAGGGATTCTGTGCGGCCGCCCAAAAGGGACTGTGCGGTCGCCCAAAATCCTTCAAAACAAGAACAAAAGCTTTCAGAATGTTGTGCGGTCGCCCAGGCAATTTTGGGCGGTCGCCCAATAATCTGAATTTCTGGAAATCGGGAAGAACAAAATGGGTTCTTCCATTTTCATACCAAAACACACAAATACTCACAATCAACACAACCAACAAGTTCCTCAAGGTACCCAAACCATAACTAGCCAACGAGGGGACCTTAACAACACCATTTATTAACCAAAACCAAGAATCAAATCCAACATTCATCAATTCACCATTTTTAACCAAAAACTCAAATAAATTTCAAATAAATTCTAAACTCAACCAAACTTCAAATATAACACATTAAACATCATATAAACATGATATGAACAATTTAGCATCAAAATGGGGGAAAAGTAACTTACTTGATAAATCTCAAAGTTGACGGAATTCAATTCTTTTTGATTCTACGCGATCCTAACGACGATCTAAACAATGTTCACGTTTTAAGAAATGAGAGATTATGAGAGGAAGATTGAGAAAATAAAGAGAGAAGGAAGAAGAAATGTTTACCTTTCTTTTGGAGAGAGAGAGAGAAATGGGCTGGAAGATGGAGGATGGAGGTGGAGTGTATGAGGGAGAAGGAGGTGTAGGGAGAGGGTAGGAGTATCATTTAAAAAAAACTTACACATAGACCCCCTCCTCTAATACTACCCAACTCAATACTCCCCACTAACAACTAAGACCCAACAATATTACACTAGCACAAATGACCCAAATAAAATGCTAGGCATAAATATTATAACACATAAATTGCACACATAAATATTTAAATAAATAATAATTTAAATAAATAAACAAGCAAATAAATAAATAATAATTATTTATTACTAATAAAATAGAGCCTATATTTCGGGTCGTGACATGAACTAATGACGGATCTTCGGATGCAACTAGTGCTGTGGCCCAACTTTATCTGAGCTGCACCTTGTGCTTTTGATCTTGGAGAAGGGGGTGCTGAATTGCAGAAACATTGGGATTGGCCGTGGCATTTCCCGCTATAACCCTGTTTTGATTAGAGTTTAGCATATTGAATCTTTTTCCTTTTCTCTAAGACTTCCTTCAAAATCTCGCTGTGAGTTCTAACAAAAATCATCAACTTCATTCATAACATCAGAGTCTTCATTTAAAACCAAGAGGCCTTTGACTTGAAGTGTTGAGAGACCCTTGAATCTTGATCTCTTTCATGGAGCTATAAGACTACTCCACATTGCATTGCTTGAGCATTGCTGTCCCCAAAAGACTGTCGGTTGCGAAGCCCCAATATTGCCCTTTGCTCGGATTACTGTAATGCCGTAGCCCAAAAGATTGTAGATTGCAAAGCCCGTTGAGACCTTCGGTGCCGAATTGAGGAAGCTTCCAATGTTGCACATGACTTGGCTGGGGATACTGCTGGGGAGTTAATTTCTCTTTGCCGAGGGAGCCTTTAAGACTTGACCGTATCCCCTAGAGTGTCATCATTGATTGCGAGAAAAGTCCATCCTTGATTGGGAGAACAAGAACGGGCATACGTGACAAGAGGGCTTTTTGACATCCCTTTTGAGAGACTTTGAGGATAGTCTGTAACGACCCCAAAACCCGTCACTATTTATTTTATATTTTTGGGGATTTTTATTTGACTTATGTGTGCATTTTATGTGTTAGAAAATATTTTTATGACTTGCATATATTATGTGAGCACATGGGTTAGTTAAAGTGTTAGTAGTAATTTTGTTAAAAGGAATAAATGAGTTAGTTGAAACTTTAGGGTCCAAAGTGTAACTTTAAAGTTCAGGGGCTTATTTGCTCAAAAGGAAAGTTTAGGGGTTAAAGTGTTAAAAAAACAAAAGTTGGGTGACCAAGGTTGAAAAGTGGTAAAGATCTTTTTATAAAAAGCAAGCTTATCCTTCTATCCTTCCTCTGTGTTAACAAAACATTCTGCAACTCTCCCGTACTTTCCTAGGGTGAAAGAAAAAGGTAAGTTCAACCCATTTCGATTTAATTCTTTTTATTTACTTACCCGTTTTAAAAACTAATTATATAAAAATGATCAGGGCGTTGAGTATGTCATTTCTACCCGATCAAAACATATTTCTGTGATACTTTTTCCGGAAATAGGTAAGTTACTAATTCCCCTTAAATAGTAAAATGGTCATATATTTGCTATATGTGTGATATGTGGTGAAATTATTGTGAAAATAATTTATTTGTGATACTTGTAAAATTGGGACGAAGGGAGTATTCGTATGATAAATATGAAATGAATGGCCTTGCTCCTGGGAAGAAACTTGAAAAAAGTATTGAAAAATTATACTCCTATTCGTGAGACGGTAAAATAGTAACTTGATTTAAATATTATTAGAAAAATTGTATCATTATTTGTGGTATGGGGAAATGAATTGAAGTATCCCTAAACGGGTATAATAGTATATTATAAAATTGTACTTATACTTGTGAGACGGTGAAATGAAAGGAGTGCAATTTTGGTACATTTGGAGGTTTGGGCGGTTGCACACTTTTCGTGGGCGATCGCACACTTTTCCCAGAAAATGGTTCAACCTTCCGGAGGCCATAACTTCTTCATACGGACTCCGATTTAGTCGTGTAAACTATCGTTTCGAAGCTCTTCTTGTGTACTACGTGATGAGGTGGTTTATTTAGTTGGGTTCTAAATATTATATTACGGAAATCCAGTAGGTGTTTAATAACAAAAAGAGTATTAATGGTCCGTTGTTGTAGAGTTGGTCCTTTGTGATCGAGTTTGGAATAATGTAACCGTTTAGGTTCATTTTGAGTGTGGTACATATTTATGATGCTTTCGTAGGATTTCTTACTTTGGAATCCCTTGTGTGAGAAATGGGTTCGACATACTTGGTTGTTGAGGATCGTGTTCAAGGGTGTGCAAGATTGTTGTTTGACTTAATGTCATTAATAAAGGATTATGTTGTGACCTAATGTCAATGTTGTGAACTCTTTTATGAGTAACGTGGTTGCATCTTTTGGTGTGTTTGGCTTGGTTCCTTATTTTAGAATCATTGCCCCGGTTGTTGTCGTTTTAGCAAGTATTTATTACTGTGCTCCTTGTTGAAAGTCCAGCTAGTTTTGTGTGTTATCAAGTGGAGGTGGAAAGAATTATAGTGGCACACTAGCCAAGTTCACTATAAGGCTTTTCCACTGGACCTATTTCCCCAGGTTTGGGTGTTATCGAGTGGAGGTGGAAAGCATTAAGGCTTTTCCACTGGACCTATTTCCCCAGTCCAGATTGGCCTTGGACGGGATGAACTCGCTCCCTCGCGTGAGCATTTAGGGGTATGACTTTGTGTCATTTTCTCCCGCTATTGTTGTTGTTGTGATTGTTTGGTTCCGGAACCGGCTTCAGCCATTGTGCTGCTTTGTTGATACCTCTCAGATGGTTATGTTTGATTCGAGAACTTTGGTTATTATGGTTATGATTTGGTTTTCGGGATCCCGGCTTCAGCTATTTATGCTACTCAACTGGTTTTCTCAACTGGTTTTCTCAGATGGTATTCTCAGATGGTTATGTTATTTCGGTAAACCTTGGCTTGGTATTCTCGTAGGAGTGTTTACTCCTACACTATGTGTTGTATGATGAGTTGGTCGTTATTTCCAACCGGTATGGGACGGTTGGCGATAGGGAGCCTCTCATGTTATGTGCTATATGCTATATGATTATTTGTTGATATTGTTTCTTTATGATTATCATATCAGCATGTAACGTAGTTGCATTTTAGTAGCTTACTGAGATTTATTCTCACCCCTTTATTTGTTTACTGTTTTAGATAAGGCGGGTCCAGGGGATAGGACACTTGACACGGGAGGACGTTGGAGTGGTAAGAGTTGGGACTTGTTTTGTTAAGGTTGCATTATGTAAATGTGAAACCTTCTGGGTAGAGTAACCGTACTTTCTGTTGTCTCACACCTATTTTGGATCATGTTGGTGTATGTACATTTGTTTAAAAGTTTGTAAGCCTTCGGGCTAAGTACTTTCGTTGTGAAAGTTGGTTGTAGAGTTTATTTAAAAGTTAAGTGAAGTCTTTGAACTTCAAGTGTGTTTTTGCTAGACTTTATAAAAGTACATTTCGAAAACTTTTTTCAAAAAGTGTTTTATAACGTCTTCCACTCGTGTCCCGAGCGTGGGGCCAAGTAGGACCACGGGTCTGGGCCGCGACATAGTCTCACACATCTTTTTCGAGCATAGCCCCTAGGGCTTGTTGATTGTCAAAAGAAGCCCTTGTTCTTGGGTTATATACCCCCTAGGGCGTCACCATTTGTTGAGCAAAGCAAGAGTGACCCATCCTCAGGCGAGGGAACAAACATGAGAGGACATGGCAAGAGCTACTCCATTTCTCAGGAGCCTTTCGGCGTACTTTAGAAGCACATACTTGAAGAAGCCTTGAAAACTGAGACACATGTTGTTGCTATTTGCTGCCCAAGCCAATTGACTAGATAGGGGTTATTTGTGCAACCTCTTGCCCTTTTATGATGGGCTTGTTCTCGGATGGATCTTGGTTACCACGGGCCTTCTTTTTATGAACCCAAAAATGCACACTGCTGGAGAATGATGCCGATAACCCAAGACAACCTTTGATGGTGCTATATCTTGTCGAGCCTTTTGCAATCCCAAAGTTGACTCGGTGGGGAATTGACTTGCTGAGGAGATTCAATGTAGAACTTGTCTTCTTTAGAGGCCGGGGATCTCCATTTCTCTTTCCCTTCTCTCTCTCACTCTCTCATTTTTTTTTATGACGCACCCTGTTTTTTGCTTAGACCGCCCTTTCGGGTTTTCAATCTAGCGGGCATCTCTTTTGCGTCTTCATCATTTTTTTTTGACTCAATTGATGAGGAAGTGTGCATTGACTCTAGCTGAGGAGATAAGACATGTGATTTTGCGGTGGGGACCCCTTGTCACTAAAGGTGAGTGACATTGACTTGACTAGGGAAGTGTCCCTAGCATTGACATGTATTTTTTTATTGAATTGAATGACTCGCGAAGGCAAGTAAGTCATTAAGAGAGAAGAGAAGGAAAGCCCCAATTTGATTGCAAGAAATTGGGAGCATGAAGAAAGAATAGAAGTCCCTAGACTCGACAAGGATCGCGAAATGATTCCAAATCTAAGAAAGTTGTTCAATCTTTTTGGTGATTAATTCATTGGCAAATGAATCGTACAAAGGTGTCTTGACAAGTTCGAGATGAAGGCCAATCACCATAACGCGCTAGGGCTAAACATATCTTCTTTCTTGCATGAGACCGGACCCGCAGGTTGCCTACGTTCCTCCAGTGTAGAGGCTCAGGTCACCGTAGTTCTTGTGGATTCTCCATTCGTCGTGATGGAATTGTTGCTTCGTCGTTTCGTCCTTTGTTGGTGGATGATGATGTTGATCTTCTTTGATTGAGGGGGATTTTTTTTTTGTGCTCTAACTTTTGGCTAGGTTGATTTGATGATTTCAACCTAGCGAGCTTTTTTTTTTTTTTTTTTTTTTTTGATCCCCCTTTGAAAACTTTGCTTGATTTTTCTCCATGCTTGTTGCTCCACCTTGTTTGTCTTGATTTCGCCGTTGATGTTTTGATGTCTTTGTTATTGATGCCGTCGTCGATGTTTAGCCCCTAGGCGTTCAAGCGATGTCCTTCGTTCTAAAACTTATTTAGACATCTTTTCATCATTTTGCCAAGAATTAGATTGAACAACTTGGAAGAGTGTATAAGGACAAGAACGACTTTTATTTGATAAGAAGACTCGACACTTAACATGGGACGAGAGAAAACATTAATGCACACAAAAGAGGACTTTTGACTCTTTTTTTTTTTTTTTTTTTTTTTTTATTCCTACTACTAGGTAGAGAAAGAGAAACGGAGATTGTTGTCGTCGTCCTCTTTGTTGAAGCCCCATTTCGAAACCCAGCCACTTCTTTGATGAGTTGCTCTTCACCCACGGTAAATTCGCCGTTGTCGATCAAATCTTGGATGATGTTTCGGAGAAGGAAGCACCCTTCGGTAGTGTGGCCACTATGCTTGTGGTAGCCGCACCATTCACCATGAGCATGATTTTTCAGTATCGCCTTCGGCTTGTACCCCTCCGAAGGTTTGATCTTCCCTCTTGCCACCAAAATTTCAAATGCCTCGGCTTGGGTTACTCCTTGGAGAGGAGTGAAAACTCGGTTGTTGGTGGTACCTTTGTAGCTTTTGAGGGTCGGGCCACTTGAGCATGCTTTATCATTGAACTTTGCTTTGCTGCCGGTGAGCTCTTGCAAATGGGCTTTGAGTTCGGAAACCTCTTCCTTGTGAATTCTTCTTTCAAAATCAAGATGGGCCTTGAGTTCGGAAACCTCTTCTTTGTGAATCCTCTTGTCGATATCGAAACGGGCTTGCCACAAATTGTCTTTACGGCGGGCATCCTCGACAATCCTATCCATTTGTTCCCCCATTGATTTCATTACGTTGAGTAACCCTTCATTGGACACGAAATCATTTCCACCGTTGTTGTTGTCGCCGTTGGAAGCCATTGGACCTATTGGAAGAGCACGGTTGATCTTAGATTGGCCCCACAAACACCTTTTGAGTAAAATAAATTTAACCCACAAACACAAAAAAGACTCAACCATATAAAGAAAATGACTCTTTTTTTTTTTTTTTTTTATTTACAAAAGTCGGAAGGACGGAGTCCTTTTTGGGGTTTCTAGAAAAAATAGTGGAATCGTCACACTAGTATATAGACCTTCTCGCGGTCCCATATACTCATCGGATTCCACCACGCTTGTGAGCCCTACATGTGTCGGGATTAAACTAAATTAATGTAGTAAATCATACATGCGGGGACGGATTTTTATTTTCGTCCAAAATAGCCACTTTTGGGGACGGAGTTTTATTTCGTCCATTGCAACAAATTGGCATGTATGATTTGAATACATTAGTTTAGGGAAATCTCGGCACATGGAAACCGACTTGAGTCACGGAGTGTTAGACCCTAGACTAGAATTGTGTGGCTTGTGCTCGGCTTGAATATGAGGCTCAAAGGTCACCCCGGCATGTAGTCATGAACTACGCCACGGGCTGTGGTTTACCGCTTCGAAAGAGCCAAGGTCGAGTGGAGCTTGAAACTTTCTAGGACGGGCCTCGACGGGTTTGGGGTTGGACTTGTGCGACTCGATAGTGAGCAGTTGATAAGAATATGTGCATGTAGTGTGAGGTCTAACATGTGACAAAACATTTTTATTTTTTTATTTTTTTTTCAAAAGAAATAAATAAAAAAACAAATAAGCACATAATTACAACTTTCGAATCACCCGTGTGACCGATAAAAATAAACAGAAGGTAAAAGAAATTGTATGCAGGCCCGGTGCCCACACATTGTCATTCTGTTCTGTTTCTGTGCACTGTTCTGTTTCGGGAATGCGCCCAGAAGCGCGCGCATTGGGTTGCCTATGCGGAAGGCGCGCGCGTGAGAGGAAGCAGGGCAGAGGCGCCCGCTTCTGGGTGAGAACCTGCAAATCAGTGGGTTCAAGGGATTGCCTTGACCCTTAATTAAGAAAACTTTCCCCTGCAGAATTTGTTAGCACAGAAACATGGAATTGAAGGACAAGAAAGGAGGCGGGTGATTCTGGTAATAAGGGTCGGACGCGCGCGCTTTAGGCCAAGAAGGCCGGAGGCGCGCGCTTCCTACCCTTTTTACCAGAATGCCCAGAAAACAGTAATAAGAACACCAAAAGTTAAGAACGAAAGTTTAACCCTCTAAATCGTCCCCAGCGGAGTCGCCACTGTAGATACCCCGGGGAAGCACGGCTTGGCTAGAGCGGTGAATTATCCTAGGATGTCTAACTTGTTTTAGATTGTTTAGAGTCGCATCCTATGTTTTTAAAGGAACATAAGAAAAACCTAGAAATAGCCTAATTTATTTACAAAACCAGAGATTCGGGAGAGAAGGGTTCGGGGATTAGGTGACGGAGTGGGAAGTACTTAAACACCCACTCCGCCCCGCTTACGTGGGTCTTGCTACTATTGGTGTTCTAATATTTACATGTCCTTCAATTAATTAAATAGAAATGTGCTAACAATTGTAATGAGAAGAAAAGGGGAAATAAATGGGAAATAAAATAGAATTATTTTATTTATTTAATGATAAAGATTACATGTAACAAGTAATGTTAAAGAATTACATTAAGAGATGAAGAGAAATTAACATGGTGAATTAAAGTTAAGATTAAAATGCAGGGAGATAACCTTAACTAACTTCAATATGTGAAGTAGTCATGTTGGTCATGTCCCATTAATGGGGATTGCATACATCAAGAAAAAGAAAACAAAGGAAGAAAATGGAGTTGTACCTTGAGAAAGAGGACTTGGAACCTTGACTTGAAAGTGTTATTGTTGTGATGAAATTGTTGTAGAACAATTTGTGTAGAGTCTTGTTACTAAGAACTCTTGTTGGGAGAATTTGTGTATAGTGTAGTTGGTGAATCAAGGTTGGAGTCCAAAAAAGAAGTCCAAAAAGAAGTCCCAAAAAGAAGTCCAAAAAGAACTCCCTTTTCAAGGTAGAAGATGATGGTTTTTATAGGTAAAAAAAGAGAGGGAAAGGTTGGAGGGAAAAGATGATCATCCATGTGAAATGGAATTGACCAATAAAAAATAAGATAAATAAAATAATAAATAAAAGAAATAAAAGAAAATAAAATAAAATAAAATAAAAAGGAAATATTTTGTTTTAATGAAAAGGCTAGAAGTGTGGGATTGGAGTTAATGAGAAAAAGGGGGGATGAATATGGATGTAAAAAGATGGTTTTTTGTGATTAAGAAAAGATGTTTGTAAATAAGAAAAGGGAGGGAAATAAGGTGCAATCCGTTACTGCCAAAGTGGGAAGCGCGCGGGTCCGGCTTTTGGGTCGGGACGCGCGCGCGGCTCACTGGCAGTGCCGGAAGCGCCCGCGGGTGAAAATGACAGAATGACAGAATGACCCTAAAAGTTAACTCTGTTATGCAGTTTAGTCCAAAACTAACGGAATCAGTTAGGAACTTAACCGAAGTAACAGAAATAAACAAAATAAGTTAAATAAAAATACTTTGTATGCAATCGGGGTGAGAGGTCCAAGGCGGGGTGTCTACACAATGGTCCTTTCATTACATTGAATTGGCCTAGGAGTCATCTCCCTACATTTTGAATCTCAAACCCCTTTTCATCATCATTTTAATAGGAAGAACACATTTATCTTTAAAAGTGAATTATGAACAAACAAGACCGACTTTGCTCGGGCGAAATGGGTGTTTAAGTACTTCCCATTTCGTAACGTAACCCCCGAACCCCTAATCCCAAAGAATCTCTGTTTTCGTAAATCAAACTTAGGCTCATAAACATTAGGTTTTCTTACGTTCCTCAAAAACTTGGGTGGCAAATCTTAAAATCAATTAGACATCCTAGGTAATTCACGCGCTCTAGCCAAGCCGTGGTCCCCCGGGGTATCTACATGGAAGTCTTCCCAATCAAGTTAGTAGCAAAAGTGGACCCGCTCCGCTACATCTTCGAAAAGCCTTTCATGTCAACAAGAATAGCCAAATGGTATTTCATGCTCGCCGGCTACGATATCACTTACGTCACACTCAAATCCATCAGGGGGAAAATGTTCAGTGATCAGAGTGCTGAATTTCCATGTGACGAAGTGAAGGGGGAAGATGAACAGTTCCCCGACGAGCATTTAATTTGAGCTACAACAGAAGAAAATAAGTGGCAACTTTTTTTCGATGGCGCAGCCAATAAGCATGCGTATGGCATAGGGATGTTACTTGTTGATCCAAAGGACATGTATACTCCAATCGCTATCCTCCTTGAATTTGAAGCCACTAACAACACCGCTGAGTATGAAGCTTGCATAGCGGGGCTCGAAGCAGCCCTCGAAAGAAATGTCACAAGTTTAGAAGTATTCGGTGATTCCTTGCTCATCATCAACCAGACATCCGGAAAGTGGAAGATTCAAGACTCGACTCTACAACGGTATGGTCAACATCTCGAGAAGTTGGTTGAACAGTTTCAAGAAATCACCTTCAATTACCTGCCAAGGGATAAAAAACGTTTTGCTGATGCACTAGCCACCATCGCTTCACTGGTTGAAATACCTGAGGGTAAAATGGTGAAGCCCTTCAAAATTTCCCGAAGGAACAGTCCGGCATACTGCATGAGTATCGAGATCAACGAGGTCCAAACAAACTCCCCATGGTACGCAGATATCATGAATCTCCTTAAGGATGGTGCTTATCCCGAGAATATAATAAGAAGTCTCAAATGGCGTTGCAAAGACTAGCCTCCCGATATGTACTGATTGGGGACAGAGTCTACAAAAGGCACCACGAAGGGATCAATCTCCTATGCGCAAATGAGATCGAAGCTCAAGAAATAATGCATGAGATCCACAAAGGTGAATGTGGGCCTCACATGAACGGGTTTATGTTGACCAAGAAGATACTCCGCATGGGTTATTATTGGGGTACCATGGAATGGGACTGCATCGAGAAAGTTAAGAGGTGCGCCAAATGCCAATTCCATGCCAATCTACAGCACGCTCCACCCTCACAGCTTTACAATATGACTACACCTTGGCCTTTCTCTTGTTGGGGCATAGACATCATCGGCAAAGTTCACCCTACTGGAAGCAACGGACAATATTTCGTCCTAGTAGCCGTGGACTATTTTACAAAATGGGTCGAAGCACAGGCTTACCGAGTTCTCAACGCCAAGAAAGTGGCCGAATTCTTGAAAACCCACATCATGTGCCGATACGGCATTCCTCATGAGATCATCTCAGACAACAGCTCTCACTTCGAGAAAGAGATGGACACACTCCTGGTAGAATACAAGATCACTAAGCACAAGTCATCTCCATACCGCCCTCAAGAAAACGGCGAGGTCGAGGCATCTAATAAGACAATCGAGACCATTGTGAAGAAAATGGCCTCCACTGGAAGGGATTGGCCCGAAAAGCTACCTCTAGCGTTATGGGGCTACCGCACGTCGATACGGACAGCGACTGGAGAAACTCCTTATGCACTGGTATATGGTTCCGAAGTTGTACTACCAATAGAGCTCGAAGTTCCATCCCTACGGGTCCTCCTCGAGAACCAAGTCAACGAAGTCGATTGGATGCAAAGTTGATATGAACAGTTAGCCCTACTCGACGAGAAAAGGCTAAGGGTAATCGAACATACGAGGGCCTATCGAAAAAGAATGGCTAGGGCTTTCAACAAAAAGGTGAAGCCCCGAAACATCAGTGTGGGAGATTTAGTCCTAAGACAACACCCTCCTGATGCCATGAACCCCCTTGGAAAATGGGGACCCCAATAGATCGGTCCGTACGTAGTCAAGAAGATACTAAGCGGCGGTGCAGTCCGACTTGTAGACTTAGACGGAGATCAGCTGCCAAAGGAAGTCAACCTTGACAAATTGAAGAGATTTTACGTCTAGCAAACGAAGACCAAAAAAAAAAAAAAAAGAGAGCTCGCTAGGTTGAAAACCCGCAAGGGCGGCCTAGGCAAAAATTAGAGCACGTGCAAAAAAGAAGCCCGCTAGATTGAAAACCCGAAAGGGCGGTCTAGGCAAAAAACAGGGTGCACACAACAAAATAAAAATAAAAATTGGTCTTCGTTTGTTTGAACTACAGAGACCTGAGCCTCTACACTGGAGGAACGTAGGCAACCTTCGGGTGCGGTCTAAAACATAAACAAATACCCAAATCATTTCAAATTAACGAGATGCAATTTTTATTCATTTCTTGAACTATTTTTATCGTTTCAAGGGAAACGTTGAGCTACTAAAAGACTTAAAACATTAAATCTTAAAACAAGTGGTCTATTTTAATTACAATATCTCGGGGGTACTAGGAAAAATCTAATTTTCTCTTGGCCTTTGAAGGACCACCCGAACGACCATCAATCCTACTCTTCTTGGGAGGCCTAGGGACACTTATGCGGACCGATATCTTCTGCGCAACCGAGCGCCTCTGAGCATAAAAGTCATCCAAAGGGGTACCGAAAGGGTCGGTCAGAATGTTGTTCACATCAGCAGCAGCTTCCTTGTACCTCAAAGCACTGCTGGGCTCAAAATCCCTTCCTAGCAACTCAGCCCGAAGAGCATCTACCCAAGTAGTGCCACGGTAGACGGTACCTAGCAAATGATCCAAGTAACTCTCGAGAAGAAAAATAATGCCCCGGTCCAATGGAGCGGAAGCCCAACGGTCACGATCATCTCCCCAAGCCAACTGAAGCTCATTCGAGAAGTCCGGACCCATATAAGAAACTGGACGAAGTACCCCATTCTTCGGGAAAGGAATTATTTGCTGACGACCGAACTGTCTCAAAACCCGTTCTGGCTGATAAAACGAAGAGTCCCTCAATCCGGGTAGAACAACATGCTGAAAACCGAGGGTCCACTCCACAAAAGGGCGAGGACCCCAAGGGTACCACTCAATGTCAGCTGTAAAACGAGAAGCAAAAAATCTTCTCCAACCCTCTTCGGTCAAATCTCTAATCAGCAACCGTCGCCTACGGACAGCAAAAGGAGAAAGGTCGCCATCCGCCGCATAAAGCCTGAAATGCTCCCGAAGCCATATGGTCAAAAGCAAGGGGCTTCCTCGTCGCATCTCGCCTGTACGGTGCAACTCATCCAAACCATGCAAGGTCTCTCCTACAATGAGCGGAACTATGCTAAATCGCTGTCCTTTCGCCTGCAACACGATCTCAGCCAACTGCGCATCCGTAGTACCCAGAGGAGTGACAAACAAAACCTCACTGAAAAGGCGGACAACCATAGCATTTATCTTAAAGGACTGAACCGCAACATCTTCCGAATGCAAACTGAAAAACATCGGAAGCTCAGTTATGTCAACAACGGTCCCGTGCATCATCTTCTTCACCTCTCCAACAGGGAGATTCAGGAGGTTAACCCAAGAATCAACAACATCGCGATGATACTTAGGGACGGCAATCCGACCGGGCAAAGGCTTGCCCAAAATGGCCCCAAAATCATCGACAGTCGGCACCATTTCATTAGCCAAAAAGTTGAAAGCATGGCTATCACAATCCCAGAAGGATGCAGTGTTGGTAGTGGTGCCCTAGGCACGTTTAATAAACGTTGTAATTGTTATCATTTATTTCATATCAATAAAAGAGATGTTTTGATTATTATTGTTGTTCATGTTTACTTATAATAATCCCCGTCCCTAGTACTTGTTAAGCACTAGTATAAAGGCTAAATGATCATGAGATGATCATGTTAGATTTATGGGTACTTGTTTGGAACAAGGTACTGGACATGACCCGCTGTATGAGATTTATGTCATGGTCTATGTCATACATATATCTCATATTAGTTATGTCATTTGAATCCTTAGACATGAAGTTATTATAGTCTTCCACTTGATGAACATTGTGTTTGACATATTCAAACGCTACCTTAACACGGTAGTTATAAAGGGTATGATTGGCATAATCGGATTCCCGTTGGGAAGAATAATAAGCTAAATGGATTTGTCCCTCCACGGAGAGATGTCAAGCTTGGGCCCCTCGAAGGAATGATGTTGATGAAATGTTCGGCCGGACTCAAATGGATTGATTGGATCAATAGCATTTGAATTATCAACATATTCGGAATTGAGAAAGTATTGAACAAAGCAAGTTGACTGTTTGACCATGACTTGTGTTCAATAACATCGTGGACAAAGGGATTGTGACATATTCTAAAGGAATGCGAACTTGTATCTAGTTATACTATTTGGTAGGTATGACGGTTTGCTAGAACCTAATCATATCTTATGGGATCATGTTTGAGCCCATTGCCAACTTAGTATAATCCTAGAGGGTCACACACAATAGAACGAATCTTAAATAAAAGGGCTATATTGGCATTTAGGGTCGGAGGACTTCCAAGGAATTTCTGGAAAGTTCTGGGCCTCCTGGTCAACCAAGCGGGCGCTTGGGTTGCACCAGGCGGGCGCCTGAACAAGCTGGAAAGGAATTGGACTTTCTGTCCAAACAGGCGGGCGCCTGGGTAGGACCAGGCGGGCGCCCGGTATGCTAGTTGGAAAATTCCTAATTTGATTAGGAATGGTTTTTGGCACAAGTTACCTATTTGGAATAGGTCTTAATTGTGTATAAAAACACCAATTCGGCCAGACCATATTGACTAGTGCTTTTGTGAGTCTCAAAGAGTTTGAGAGAGAATTTATTTTGTTCTAAGATATCCTTGATTGAGGAACAAAATAATTCACAAATAAATTCCATATAGTTCTTTATTATATTGTGAAATTGTGTTTCATAATATTGGTCTAGCAACCAAGATCAAAGAAGTTCCTTTGATATTCGTTCGAAGTGTGGATACCGCTAGAGGGTGAAAATCATCATCTTCAAAGTTCGTGTTCAAGCTTTGTGATCGTGATCAAGTCTTCAAATCTCCACCAAGACCAAGAGAAAATTTGATAGCCATCAAGGGTTAGTTTTTCCTTTATTCATTATGTTGTATTTGATTTAATCATATGAACGGATCCATGGCTTTGGGTTTCTTAAAATTTTAAATGCTTTATTCCGCTGCGCATGTTACTTCGAAACCCAACATGCAGCAGCCTTCAACAAATCCCAATCCGGCTTCAATGTTCGCAAAGTAAAAAGAATTCGAAATCCGAAATCTATGATGAAAGCATTCTTGGGATGGGTCTTGAAAGAATAAACAAATGTCGACAAATCCTTCTCGTAACTCTTGACGACCTCGGCACCAAGACTAAAAAGGTTGGAAGCCATGGGAAAGAAGATCACAAGCAAAATTGAGCAATAAAATGGTGTTCAAAATGGCAGAAAAAGGCTGTTGGAGTTGAATTATCGACCAGGAGCTGATATTATAGCTGTTGGGGGATCTTTTGGTCAGCAAATATCAGGCCCTGAATTCCGCCTCCCAGAGGTGCGCGCCTCCCGACACCAGTTTACAAGGCGCGCGCGTCCCGTATCCAAGAGAGGAAGTGCCCGCGTCCCAGGTAGAAAATACTCCAGAAATAGCCTTTGTCAGTACATAACAGAACCCGGGTATTCCAGTACCTTCAACCTGCAGAAAAGAACAATCCCAGCAACAAGGGAAGCCCAAACGACGACATCAAACACCTAGCTGGGCACACATTAATTTGGTCCGCCCTTAAGGCATGTCTAAAAACTGAAATAAGATAGAAACTCCCATTCAAAGTAGGGTGTCTTTTATTTTCTCAAAGATCGGTTTTTTACAATTCATCCCCAGCACAAAGCACTCCGCAGTCAACTGTGCCCGCACCCCGTCAAAAGTCAAAGTCAAACAGTCAAAGTATGACTCACGATAACAATTTGGTCCGGGATGAGCCACAGAATCACTCCTTCTTCATCGAACAAAATCTACATCCATCCAAAGCAAACGGTCCTCTAGGTCCCGCACTTCAGCAGACGGTCCTCTAGGTCCCGCACTTCAGCAAACGGTCCTCCGGGTCCCGCACTTCAGCAGACGGTCCTTTAGGTCCCGCACTTCAGTAGACGGTCCTCTAGGTCCTGCACTTCAGCAGACGGTCCTCTAGGTCCCGCACTTCAGCAAACGGTCCTCCGGGTCCCGTACTTCAGCAAACGGTCCTCCGGGTCCCGCACTACAGCAAACTGTCCTCTAGGTCCCGCATGTTGGGTTTCCAAGTAACATGCGCAGCGGAATATAGCAATTAAAATTTTAAGAAAACCCAAAGCCATGGATCCGTTCATATGATTAAATCAAATACAACAAGATGAATAGAGGAATAACTAACCCTTGATGGCTATGAACTTTTCTTCGGTCTTGGTGGAGAAACTTGAAGACTTGATCACGATCACAAAGCTTGAACACGAACTTTGAAGATGATGATTTTTACCCTCTAGCGGTATCCACACTTCGAACGAATATCAAAAGAGCTTCTTTGATCTTGGTTGCTAGACCAATATTATGAAACATACTTTCACAATTTAATAAAGAACTATATAGAATTTATTTGTGAATTATTTTGTTCCTCAATCAAGGATATCTTAGAACAAAATAAATTCTCTCTCAAACACTTTGGAGACTCACAAAAGGCTATTACAGAGGTTCTGGCCGAAATCATCCTTTTCTACACAAGCAAGACCTATTCCAAATAGGAACCTTGTGTCAAAAGACATTCCAAATCGAATTAGGAAAGTGCCAGCCGACAGTACTCTGCGGCCGCCCAGAATACACTGTGCGGTCGCACATTTATCTGAAACAAACTGGTACAAAATTTGGGCTAAGTGTGCGGCCGCCCAGTCCACATTGTGCGGTCGCCCACTTCCCCAGAATGTCCAGAATTTACAAAATTCTAATTTAGTCCTTTTAAAGATTTGTTCTATTGTGTGTGACCCTCTAGGATTATACTAAGTTGGCAATGGGTTCAAACATGAAACCATAAGATATGATTAGGTTCTAGCAAACCGTCACACCTACCCAAATAGTATAACTAGATACAAGTTCGCATTCCTTTAGAATATGTCACAATCCCTTTGTCCACGATGTCATTGAACACAAGTCATGGTCAAACAGTCAACTTGTTTTGTTCAATAATTTCTCGATTCCGAATATGTTGATAATTCAAATGCTATGATCCAATCAATCCATTTGAGTCCGGCCGAACATTTCATCAACATCATTCCTTTGAGGGGCCCAAGCTTGACATCTCTCCGTGGAGGGACAAATCCATTTAGCTTATTATTCTTCCCAACGGGAATCCGATTATGCCAATCATACCCTTTATAACTACCATGTTAAGGTAGCGTTTGAATATGTCAAACACAATGTTCATCAAGTGGAAGACTATAATAACTTCATGTCTAAGGATTCAAATGACATAACTAATATGAGATATATGTTCGACATAGACCATGACATAAATCTCATACAGCGGGTCATGTCCAGTACCTTGTTCCAAACAAGTACCCATAAATCTAACATGATCATCCCATGATCATTTAGCCTTTATACTAGTGCTTAACGAGTACTAGGGACGGAGATTATTATAAGTAAACATGAACAATAATAATAATCAAAACATCTCTTTATTGATATGAAATAAATGATAACAATTACAACGTTTATTAAACGTGCCTAGGGCACCACTACCAACAATCTCCCACTTGCCCTAGGCCCAATCTCCCATATATCTAATACCCATGGACCTAACATGACCATCATGTTTAGCTTGTGGAAGTCCCTTTGTTAGCGGGTCCGCAACATTGTCATCAGTCGGTACTCTGCATATATTTACGTCTCCTCTATCAACGATCTCTCGAATGGTATGAAAACGCCTAAGTATGTGTTTGGATTTCTGATGTTCTCTTGGTTCTTTTGCTTGAGCAATAGCACCATTATTATCACAATAAAGGTCTATTGGATTAGCAATACTAGGAACCACTTCAAGTTCAGTTATGAACTTCTTAATCCAAACAGCTTCCTTTGCAGCATCCGATGCAGCAATATACTCAGCTTCTGTTGTAGAATCAGTGGTTGTACTTTGCTTGGAACTCTTCCAGCTTACAGCTCCACCATTTAACATAAACACAAAACCCGATTGCGATCGGCTATCATCTTTGTCGGTTTGGAAGCTTGCATCCGTGTAAGCATTTACAACGAGATCATCTTCCATTCCTCCATAGACCAAAAACGAGTCTTTAGTTCTTCTCAAGTACTTAAGAATCGCTTTTACAGCTATCCAGTGATTTTCGCCAGGGTCGGATTGGTATCTACTTGTCATGCTCAAAGCATAAGATACATCCGGCCTTGTACAAATCATGGCATACATGATGGACCCAATTGCCGAAGCATATGGAACATCATTCATTTTCTCACGCTCATCGTTTGTCTTAGGACATTGAGTCTTGCTTAGAGAAACTCCATGTAACATGGGCAAGGTTCCTCTCTTAGAATTTTCCATACGGAATCTTCTAATGACCTTGTCAATGTATGTGCTTTGGCTTAAACCAAGTAGCCTCCTTGATCTATCTCTATAGATCTTAATGCCAAGTATATATGCGGCTTCACCCATATCTTTCATTGCGAAGCACTTTCCTAACCAAGTCTTCACAGACTGAAGTGTGGGAATGTCGTTTCCAATGAGTAATATGTCATCCACGTATAAAATAAGGAATAGCACTATGCTCCCACTAATCTTCTTGTATACACAAGGTTCATCTTCGTTCTTGATGAAACCAAACTCTTTGACCGATTCATCAAAATGGAGATTCCAACTCCTAGAAGCTTGCTTCAATCCATAGATGGATCTCTGCAACTTGCATACCTTAGAATCTTGTTCAAAACCTTCTGGTTGTGTCATATACACATCCTCTTGGAGTTTTCCATTCAGGAAAGCGGTTTTGACGTCCATCTGCCATATTTCATAGTCATGATATGCGGCAATGGCAAGCAAAATTCTTATAGACTTGATCATTGCTACGGGTGAAAAGGTCTCATCATAGTCAATACCATGAACTTGCCTATAACCTTTCGCTACAAGTCTAGCTTTGTAAGTATGCACCTTCCCATCCATGTCAGTCTTCTTCTTGAAGACCCATTTGCATCCTATGGTTTTTACACCTTCGGGTGCATCAATCAAATTCCAAACTTGATTGTCTTGCATGGATTGCAATTCGGATTCCATGGCTCCAAGCCACTTATCCGAATCAGGAGAAGACATCGCCTCTTAGTAGGTTGACGGTTCATCATTCTCAATGATTTCTACATCATTACTATCCGTTACGAGAAATCCATATCTCTCGGGCTCGGATCGTAACCTATTAGATCTGCGAGTTACTTGTGTATTTTGAACAGGTTCCACAACTCCTTGTGGTTCTTGTTCTTGTTCAACTAATTGTTCAATGTTATTTTCTGGGTCTTGAATTTCTTCAAGATTTATTTTACTCCCACTGATTTCTTTGGAGAGAAACTCTTTCTCTAGAAAGACACCAGTTCGGGCAACAAACACTTTGTTGTCCTCGCGGTTGTAAAAGTAATATCCTCTAGTTTCCTTAGGATATCCCACAAAAATACATTTATCAGATTTGTGTGCAAGTTTGTCTGAGAGAAGTCTTTTGACAAAAGCTTCACAACCCCAAATCTTCATGAAAGATAGACAAGGCTTCTTTCCGCTCCACATCTCATATGGAGTCTTTTACACCGATTTAGTTGGAACATGATTTAGTGTGAAAGCAGCGGTTTCTAGGGCGTAACCCCAAAAGGATATTGGAAGATCAACTTGACTCATCATTGATCGAACCATGTCTAACAAAGTCCGATTCCTCCTCTCGGACACACCATTCCATTGTGGTGTTCCAGGTGGAGTCAATTGTGAAACTATTCCACAATTCTTTAGATGATCATCAAATTCTTGACATAAGTATTCTCCACCTCGATCTGATCGAAGTGCTTTTATACTTTTGCCAAGTTGTTTTTCTACTTCATTTTGAAATATTCTAAATATCTCAAATGCTTCACTTTTATGTTTCATTAGGTAAACATACCCAAATCTACTATAATCATCAGTGAAGGTTATGAAGTATTGAAATCCTCCCCTAGCATTGCTACTTAATGGTCCGCATACATCAGAATGTATCAACCCCAATAAGTCGCTTGCCCTTTTACCCAACTTGGTAAAAGGTGTCTTAGTCATTTTTCCAAGAAGACACGACTCACAAGTATCATATGACTCTAAGTCACATGAACCCAAAAGTCCGTCCCCATGGAGTTTTGAGATACGCTTCTCATTAATATGACCGAGACGGCAATGCCATAAGTAAGTATGATTTATATCATTAGGTTTAGATTTCTTATTTACATGATAGACATTATCATTATTTTCATTCTTGACATCCAAGATATAAAGGCCATTAAATGAATTAGCAATACCATAAAGCACATCATATAAATAAATAGAAAATTTCTTATTCTCAATAAGAAACTTAAAACCTTCATTATCCAAACAAGAAATTGAAATAATATTTCTGCTTAAATCCGGAACATAATAACAATTGTTCAAAACAAGAATTAATCCGGAAGGTAAAGCGACTTCATAAGTCCCTACGGCTAATGCAGCAACTCTTGCTCCATTCCCCACACGTAGATCTACTTCACCTTCTTTAAGCAGTCTCCTATTCTTTAGTCCCTGCACATTTAGACAAATGTGAGAACCACATCCGGTATCCAATACCCAAGAATCAGTGGTAGAAAGGAGAATATCTATCATATAGATACCTGAAGTTGACGGAGCCTTGCTGCTCTTCTTCTTCTTTTGCTCTTCCAAGAAAGCCTTGCAATTACGTTTCCAATGACCAATTTCTTGACAATGGAAACAGATTGCATCCTTTTGTGAATTGGGTTTTGCCTCAGAAGCCTTGGCAACCTTTGCCTTGCTTATTTTGGGTTTGACAACTTTCTTACCCTTTCCTTTGGCACTATCCTTCTTCCCATCATGAACCAAGAGCACGGGAGAACCTTTCTCCACAATTTTCATCTCTGCAGTTTTGAGCATCCCATGCAACTCAGAGAGATTCTTATCCATTCCATGCATGTTATAATTCATCACAAACTGATTATAACTTTTAGGCAATGAATTAAGAATGAGATCCGTGGCTAGCTCCAATGGGATTGGATAGCCAAGTTTCTCAAGGTGCTCTACATAACCTTTCATTTTAAGAAAGTGAGGACTCACTTGTTGCCCTTCATTCATTTTACTAGTAGTGAATGCAACAATGGTCTTGTACCTCTCTTGCCTAGCTTGCTCTTGAAACATGGTTCTCAACTCCACGCCTATCTCATAGGCTTCCAAATGTTCCAAACTTTGTTGGAGTTTTGAACACATAGCAGCAAGCATGAGACAACTTACATCTCTAGAATCATTACGATGTTTCTTGTAATTGTCTCTTTCTACCCTAGGGGCAGTAGGCGGTGGTTCAGCAGGGAGAGGCCCATCGAGAATGTACAACTTATCTTCTTGCCTAAGAACGATTCTTATGCTACGGATCCAATCCATAAAGTTAGTACCATTCTCTTCGAGCTTATCCTTCTCAAGGATCGATCACAATGACATTGATTGAGTGTTATTAGTCATTATCTACAAATATGCAAAATTTCCAAAATTTAATAAGTACCGGTTTTTTATTAAAGAGATAAATAATGTATTTTCAAACAAAATACTCCCACTAAATTATATAACCTTCTTATACATCCAATGTATAATATAATTTAATTGGGCTAAGATCCGACTTTAATTTAACTTTTGAGTCCACGGAGGCGGACCGCTCAAAAAATAAATTAATTAGGTAGACAATCATGTCAATCATATCCCATATGATTCTTAGATCCTTTTATGAGATTCTTTGAGAAATCCAATTTCAAAAAAAACATATTTAATCTCATCTTTTGCCTAGGCCCAAAACTGTTTTGACGCCTAATTAAGTCCAACCATTTCAAACGTATAGGAACCATTCAATTTAATGCACCTTGCGGAGGCAAGCCCACATTAAATTAATGAACCTCATCTTGCTCATACATGAATAAGATTAATGCACCTCGCGGAGGCGAACCCACATCAAGATTACCCATGCATAAACAAGTGTTTTAATCATGGCATGTTAAAGAAGGACTTAAAACTTTATTTGAAGGTTCATCACATATAGAATATAACACATTTATGAGCACATAATATAAACATGTTACACATCAAGCTTAGCCACTAAATTAATCTTCATTAATTTAAGAATGATATTTATGTGTCATTAGTTTCTCTATAATTATGAGGATGAGACTATTTCAACTTTGGTTATTATCTCCAAATCAAGACAACAAGAAGTGCGGTTGAACTAAGCCATATGGCAACCACAATACCACACTAATTCAAGAAACCAAGAAAGTAGTCCATGTGGCCGAAACTAAGCAATAGATGGTCTCGATGAACGTAGGCCAATTGCATTCACAATTCCACATGGATCTCCAAACTTTGAATCAAGAACTTTGTTTCTCAATTTTAGCAATTATGAACTCTTCATAATTCTAACTTTGTTTTATCTTTGAAACTTTGATTGCGATCAATTTTGGGAAACACAATCTCGATGAACGCAGATTAGCCATCCAAAACTTGAACCAATCTAGGAATCACAAGACTAAAACAAATAGGAAAATCAAACCCCAAAATCCACACACAAACCAACTACCCAAAACCCATTCCAGATCAGCAAGTCTGGACTGGTTCTGTTACTGGTTTTGTTGAATTTTTCGAAAAATTCCAGATTCTGGTTTTCAACCAAAATCTGACTTTCTGATGCTGGTGTGCGGCCGCTCAAAACGATCTGTGCAGTCGCCCAAAAGTGTGCGGCCGCCCAGACTCTTATGTGCGGTCACCCATGGCCATCAGAAGGTGCAGAATTTTCAATTTCGAAAATTTTGTCTCAAAATTGTTTTTCCCCGATTATTAAAACTTTGATCTAATCAAAAATTAATAACCAACAATTCTGAATCCACCATAATTTATTTATTGCGATTGAATCGTGTGATTAAAGTTGCAAAACAATAAACCACATAAAATCACAAAACACATAAGCATCATATATTCCAATATTCATATCATGCAAGGCACATAAACAATTTATATACACATAACATGATCTAGGTATTGAAATAATCAACATGAACGGGGCTCTGATACCACTGTTGGGTTTCCAAGTAACATGCGCAGCGGAATATAGCAATTCAAATTTTAAGAAAACCCAAAGCCATGGATCCGTTCATATGATTAAATCAAATACAACAAGATGAATAGAGGAATAACTAACCCTTGATGGCTATGAACTTTTCTTCGGTCTTGGTGGAGAAACTTGAAGACTTGATCACGATCACAAAGCTTGAACACGAACTTTGAAGATGATGATTTTCACCCTCTAGCGATGTCCACACTTCGAACGAATATCAAAGGAGCTTCTTTGATCTTGGTTGCTAGACCAATATTATGAAACATACTTTCACAATTTAATAAAGAACTATATGTAATTTATTTGTAAATTATTTTGTTCCTCAGTCAAGGATATCTTAGAACAAAATAAATTCTCTCTCAAACACTTTGGAGACTCACAAAAGGCTATTACAGAGGTTCTGGCCGAAATCATCCTTTTCTACACAAGCAAGACCTATCCCAAATAGGAACCTTGTGTCAAAAGACATTCCAAATCGAATTAGGAAAGTACCAGCCGACAGTACTGTGCGGCCGCCCAGAATACACTGTGCGGTCGCACATTTATCTGAAACAAACTGGTACAAAATTTGGGCTAAGTGTCCGGCCGCCCAGTCCACACTGTGCGGTCGCCCACTTCCCCAGAATGTCCAGAATTTCCAAAATTCCAATTTAGTCCTTTTAAAGATTCGTTCTATTGTGTGTGACCCTCTAGGATTATACTAAGTTGGCAAAGGGTTCAAACATGAAACCATAAGATATGATTAGGTTCTAGCAAACCGTCACACCTACCCAAATAGTATAACTAGATACAAGTTCGCATTCCTTTAGAATATGTCACAATCCCTTTGTCCACGATGTCATTGAACACAAGTCATGGTCAAACAGTCAACTTGTTTTGTTCAATACTTTCTCGATTCCGAATATGTTGATAATTCAAATGCTATTGATCCAATCAATCCATTTGAGTCCGGCCGAACATTTCATCAACATCATTCCTTCAAGGGGCCCAAGCTTGACATCTCTCGGTGGAGGGACAAATCCATTTAGCTTATTATTCTTCCCAACGGGAATCCGATTATGCCAATCATACCCTTTATAACTACCGTGTTAAGGTAGCGTTTGAATATGTCAAACACAATGTTCATCAAGTGGAAGACTATAATAACTTCATGTCTAAGGATGCAAATGACATAACTAATATGAGATATATGTTCGACATAGACCATGACATAAATCTCATACAGCGGGTCATGTCCAGTACCTTTTTCCAAACAAGTGACCATAAATCTAACATGATCATCCCATGATCATTTAGCCTTTATACTAGTGCTTAATAAGTACTAGGGACGGAGATTATTATAAGTAAACATGAACAACAATAATAATCAAAACATCTCTTTATTGATATGAAATAAATGATAACAATTACAACGTTTATTAAACGTGCCTAGGGCACCACTACCAACACCGCACTTCAGCAAACGGTCCTCTGGGTCCCGCACATCAGCAGACGGTCCTCTAGGTCCCGCACTTCAGCAAACGGTCCTCTAGTCCCGCACTTCAGCAGACGGTCCTTTAGGTCCCGCACTTCAGCAGACGGTCCTCTAGGTCCCGCACTTCAGCAGACGGTCCTCTAGGTCCCGCACTTTAGTAAACGGTCCTCCGGGTCCCGCACTTCAGCAAATGCTCCTCCGGGTCCCGCACTTCAGCAAATGGTCCTTTAGGTCCCGCACTTCAGCAAACGGTCCTCCGTGTCCCGCACTTCAGCAGACGTTCCTCTAGGTCCCGCACTTCAGCAAACGGTCCTCTAGGTCCCACAGTTCAGCAGACGGTCCTCTAGGTCCCGAACTTCAGCAGACGGTCCTCTAGGTCCCGCACTTCAGAAAACGGTCCTCCGGGTCCCGCACTTCAGAAAACGGTCCTTTAGGTCCCACACTTCAGCAAACGGTCCTCCGGTCCCGCACTTCAGCAAACGGTCCTGTGGGTCCCGCTTCAAGCAAACGGATCTTGCTATCAGCAAACAGGTCCTGCTTCCAGCAAACGGATCCCACTCTCAGCAAGCGGATCCAGCTATTGGCAAAGCCAATCACACAGGGAGCGCACCCTTATCTCTCAAAGCCACTCACACAGGGAGCGCACCTCTATCCTCCGCAATTTCAAATTCCTACTTTTATCGAGTCTTTTCCTTTTCCTAGTGATGTCCTAGGCAGATGTCTGTCTTTCGTCAGCGCGTTTGCTTCACAATCCATGCCGCCGAGGGGCTCTGTAGACACCCCGCTTTGGACCGGTCACCTCGATTGCACACTTGGTTTTGTTTTTCTCCCTCTTCTAAGTGTTTTTCTGTTAGTTTCTGTTACTTTGGTTAAGTTCCAGACGGACTCCGTTAAGTCCCGGTACTAAACTGAATAACATTTCTAACTTTCTAGTCCATTCTGTCAAAAATTGCTTCTCAGATTCGCGCGCCTCCGCCCCTTGAGGCCAGACGTGTGCGCCTTCCGCCGCCTAGGTGGGATGCGCGCGCTTCTGGGGCGTGTCAGTTACAGATTCTGCCCAAGAATCTCTCCCTTGCTCATTATACATGATTTTTCCCAAGAAAGATTTCTTGGAGACTCCGTTTGGCTCCAAAAACAGTCCTTTTTCAACTATAAAAACCCCTCCAATCCATCATTGGAGGAGGACCTTGAAAATCATCATTTTAGACCTTTTACTCACTTCTTTCCTAGACCTTTCCTTTGGGATTTCTTCAACAAAAGTACTCAACCTCTTCTTCAAGGCTTTACAAGAGGTTCTCTTTTAAAGGATACTATAGGTAAATGTCTTAAGCACTTCTCTTCTTCTTCTTCTTCTTCTTCTTCTTCTTCTTCTTCTTCTTCTTCTTCTTCTTCTTCTTCTTCTTCTTCTTCTTCTTCTTCTTCTTCTTCTTCTTCTTCTTCTTCTTCTTCTTCTTCTTCTTCAAGCAAATGTGCAATCACCCAAAAACCATTTGGGACATGACACCAATGGTCCTTTCATTACATTGAATTGGCCTAGGAGTCATCTCCCTACATTTTGAATCTCAAACCCCTTTTCATCATCATTTTAATAGGAAGAACACATTTATCTTTAAAAGTGAATTATGAACAAACAAGACCGACTTTGCTCGGGCGAAATGGTTGTTTACGTACTTCTCATTTCATAACCTAACCCCCGAACCCCTAATCCCAAAGAATATCTGTTTTCGTAAATCAAACTTAGGCTCATAAACATTTGGTTTTCTTACGTTCCTAAAAAACGTGGGTGGCGACTCTTAAAATCAATTAGACATCCTAGGTAATTCACGCGCTCTAGCCAAGCCGTAGTCCCCCGGGGTATCTACACAAGGCATGACTCACATCGAGGCCTTTAAAGTCAACAAGGCCAAAGGGTAAATTACACCTCTGCAAGGGTACCAACCCAAGACGATCAACGCCAACCATGCCCATCATAAATATTGTGTCTATCATCAACACAGTGGCCATCTTACCGAGGAATGCTTTGTCCTCCGTAACATCATCCAAGACCTCATCAAAAAAAGGGAATTCATAGTTCCTAGTAGGAGTGATTGTAAGTACCCCAATCTGAAATCGACCAACTTAGAGGAACTCTTAGCACCATTCAAGGATAAATTGATGGGCTGGGACCTCACTAGGATAAACTGAAAATTCCAGGACTGCTCTGGAATTAAACTTGGAAAAATCCAGAAGCTCGCTGGCTGAGCCATACGGATGGTTTGGACGCAGGAGGGGCCTAGCCGTATGGCTGGTTTAGGCACCCTCAGTCCCTATAAATTGAGACCCTTGCTGATCATTTGAGGGGGGGGGGAGAAATATTGTTTTATAGGTGAAACTCTGCAGGAATTCAGCTTGAGTGAAACACCACCAAATATTTGAGTGAAAAGAGAGGAAGATAGGCCATAACCATCATAGGTGAAGCCTCCTTCTCCCCATCTTCTCTCAATCTAAAACTCTTTTGTTCTTGCTCACATTTCTTATTTACTTGCATTTTAAGCCTTGCCCTTGTCAAGCACCTTTTGTATTGCAAGTCTTGCCCTTGTCAAGCACCTCTTATATTGCAATTCTTTTCCTTCAAGCATCTTATATTCTTGTTATATATCTTGGAACCAAATCATGAAATGATTCAAGGTGCCCTCACATCTAAGTATGTGAAAAAGGGATAAAACCTAAAGAAGATCATGATTTGTTAATTTCTTGCCTTTATCTAGCTTGATGATCCATCTTCATGGTGAAAGCATGTATCTTTATGTTGTATTTGGCCATGATGATCATGTTGGGTGATAAAGTTCCAATCTTTATCATCCCAACCTTGATTTAGCCTAAAATCCCACATTTGGGTCATAAAGATTCAATATTTATGTCATTTTGTTGTCCCTAAAGGTTTAATCTTGTATAAGATCCCATTTTGATGGTAAAGTTTGAATCTTTACTCATCAAAATGGTCATCTTGGCTCAAAGCCCCTTTTATCACCTTTTCTTAATAATTCCCCAATGATTGTCTTAATCACATCCAAAATTCTTGTTTTGGTGTCTAATCTAGTGATCAATGACATAGGGATGATTTAATTTGTGTTTTGTTACCATAGAATGGCTGGAAATGATCAAATAGTCCACTTTCAGACAGAATGCTCTGTTTCTGTATGAAACTGGATTGATTCCTGGAAATCTGTTAAAATTCCCAGGAAGACCCCCTTAAGCCGTACGGCTAGTTTGTCCAGGGGCATCTTTCAGTCCAGTTCCCTTTTAATCCAGAATGTTTACAAAAGAACCCCCTTTTCTGTTAAAATCCTAACTGTTTTCTGTTAAAGTCAGTTTCTCCCGTTTTCTAAACACACACACACACACATGCACTTTTCGTTAACAAACACAAGGGAGGCTCGGCTTTGTCCGAGGCGGCTTGGGTGACATGAAACTCTTCCCAAGCCGTAACCTGACCTCCGAACTCATAAATCTCTAACCATTTTCATTTGTTGGGTTAAGAGTTAACAAATGTAGCGACTCCGTAAAGTTTGTGAAGTTACACGTGTTTGGATTTTCTTCCTCGAAGCGAACCCCTCGTTTGCCCCGAGGGGGAAGATCCTTACAGTGGCGATTCCGCTGGAGAATAAAGTGCTTGCAAACTTCTTTTTAGAAGCTTTGGGGGCACTTTTGTGTGGGTCAAACTCCCGTCCCCGTTTTTTGACTTTGTGCATATTTTGTGTGTGTTTTATGTTTCTGTTTTAATTTTCGGGAGTAAAACTGTTCTGGAAATGCAATAAACTCAGGCTTGATGATTAGAAGCTGAAAATTTGCAAAAATAATGGAACTCCAGCCCTAGCTGTACGGCTGGTTTTGCCGAGCCCACAAAATATTTCAAGTTAACAATTTTGTGCAGGGCAGAAACATTCTGTTGGCCTCCTTGCTTCTTCTTGTCCAGGTTCCAATTTACAGCCTTGTTTGTGCATATTTACCTTCATTTTCTTAGCCAAAAATAGATTTTCAAAGCTTGGTAATGCACGAATCTTTTGGACATAAAATTGGGTTTTCAAAGCCTCATTGTGCCTTACCCCTTTTATAAAAAATTTGGTTTCTCAAATTCTTTTGTTGTGCACAACTCTTTTTGTACAAATGATTTTCAAAAGGTTGTTGTTCTTGTTGTAATGTTTTGGTTTCAAAAACCTTTGGTTGTGCAAATTACTTGTTTAAATTGTTTGTCCATGTCTTGTATATACTCTTGTTCATGACCATGATATTAAAACGCATTGAAAACTTCTATTTTGACTCAAAAGGGAACATAGAAGGCTTCACACAACGCGCACTTGACCTTATGCACGTTCCAAAAACCCTTTAAACTCGGGATGGATGCCACGATGTAACCTTATTGGTGCTCTTGTGCCCTTCTCGGGCGCACGGGTCCATTCCACCTCCCCTTCCGAGCCGAGTCAACCACATATGTCTGTGACACACAAATACCGTGATCATGGTTGGTTTTTGGTCTAGCTCAGTCATCACGTCCCTAATACGTGTCCAAAGTTAATTATTGTCACGACCCGAAAACCCGTCTCTATTTTCTAATAATAAATATTTAATTATTTATTTATGACTTAATTAATTATTTGATTTATTTATTTATTTGAATATTTATGTGCGCATTTTATAGCTCATAATATTAATTTGTGTCTAGCATTATTTGGTTGACATTGTGTTAAGTGGGTAGTAGGGAATTATTGGTTAGAGGGGTTAATTGGGTTATTTGTTAGTAGAGTGAGGGGGCCTAAGTATAAGTTTTTAAATAATCTTTCTCCTACTCCCTCCCTACTCCCCTCTTCTCCCACACCCTCTCCCTCATTTCCCAGCACACACTCAATCTCTCTCTCTCTCTCTCTCTCTCTCTCTCTCCATAGTTGTGAAAAAGGGTAGGTTCTTCCTCTCATTCTTTCTCCATTTTGATCATCTTCCTCCCTCTATTTATTAGTGCTCATTTTATGAAATGTGTTCAGATCGTCGATAGGATCGCGTAGGACAAAAAATAATTGAATTCCGTCATCTTTGAGAAATTCCAAGTAAGTTGCTTTTCCCCCATTTTTATGCTAAAATGTTCATATCATGTTTATATAATGCTTAAGTTGTTATGTTTGATGTTTGATTGAGTTTGGAATTTATTTGGGTTTTTGGTTAAAAATGGTGGTTGATATGAATGTTGGGATTTAATCTTGGTTTTGGTTGATAAATGGTGTTATTTAGGTCCCCTTTAAGTTAGATGTTGTTTGGGTACTTTGGGGATCAAGTTGGGAGTGTTGATTTGTGAGAAATTTTGGTTTTGGTTCGAAAATGGCGAAACCCAGCTCTGTCTCCCGGCCTGAAGGCAGACCAGGCGCCCGCCCGACTTGAGCCAGGCGCCCGTCTACCCGCCCTTTTTCCCGTTGCCAACCTTCTGTTGGAATGAGCGCCCGCCTGACCCCCTTTGAGCGCCCGCCCGCCCCCTGTTTTGGGAATCTGCCTTTTTGCTTGTTTTAAGACTAAGTAGCTTACCTAGTTTAGGTTTTATTTTTCTAATTAACTTAGGTTAACATTGTGGAACACTTTATTAATTGGAATTGATCCTTTTGTGAATAAATATGTTATGGAATTTGACTAAGTATCATTTTGAGAATGTGGGCCATCTTTGATGTGTTGTTTGGATTGGTTTACCTTTGTGGTGATTTATTTGGAATGGTTCCCTACTTTGGAATCATTAGTTGTTTATCGTGCTAGTATTTTATTACTTAGCCTTTACTTGAAAGTCCAGCTGGTGTTTGTGTGTGTTTCGGGCGATGCGAAACATTATGATGGCACAAGCCAAGTCCATTATGATGTTGACCATTGTTTTGCCCCATTATTTCCTTCCTCCAGATTGGCCTTGGATGTGAGATGAGCTAGCCCCTTTGTGAGCATTTTAGCTATTGGCTTTGGGCTTTGACTGTGTGTCACTGTCCCCTTATTATCATTGGTTCCGGTACCGGGGGTTTTCTCTTCAAGCTTTCATGCTACTTTGAAGATGTTGATTGTTGATTATTGAAGCTGCGCAACGACCTTTATTTGGTTATATCAGTTGGGAAACCTTGGCTAATATCCTTTGTTAATTGTTTATTTCCGCTGGTATCTGTTAATTGATAAATGCTATGTGCTAAGTTATATTTATTATTGTTTATTGCTTATTGCATCATAGCATGTCATGTAGTTGCATTAGTAACTTATTGAGATTTATCTCACCCCCTTTTCTTTTATCTTTGTTTTTCCTTAACCCCCCCCCATGAGGAAAGGATTAGACTCGCTGATCACGAGGAGGACGTCGTGAGGGTTGAGCTTTTGGGGCAAGTTGTTATTGGTGGGTTTACATTACATAAATGTGTAACCTTTTTGGGAATAGTTGAACCAAACTTGACGTCATTAGAATTTGTATATTTTATTATTTTGTGTGCAAGCTTACGGAGCTTACACTAGTTTATATTTTGTTGTTCAAGTTGGATTTCAAAACTTTGTGTTATCATCTTTTGGTATAAAAGGAAAATTTTTATCTTCATTATTTTAGAGTTTATTGTTAGAGTCGACGTCCAGCTCGCGTACTCCGGGCCCGCGGGGTCGGGGTCGCGACAATTATGGCCAAGTTAACGCCCGAGTCACGACTCCTTGTGAAAGTAAGTGTGACCAAAGTCATGTATTAAGGATGGGATGACACCGTGTCATTAAGACCTAATGCTTAACCCATCCTAATCATCCATAAGCCCAAGGTTAAGGTCCGAGATCCCTCATTAATATGAGGTCATACCGGAATTTCGTTGAAGTGTTAAGACAATCTTAACCTTAACCGGGGCTTAATTATGATGAGAATGGCCCACGCATTGGAAGTTTGTGACGCACTAGACCTTAGGTTTGGTTCTTTCGATTGGTGGAAGCCACGTGCCCTATAGGACCCTCACCCGGGATAGTCCGTCCTTGGGAGCGCGCAATACAGGTGAAAAACAAAGGGTCTATAGGCGTAGTGATGGCCTCCACTGATCCAGGGTTTAGAATAGTTGTGAAAAAGAAGAGAAATCTTTTCCAATCATTTAGGAATAAAAATGCGTTTTAAGTAAACTTGAACGGATAATTAATTGCACCTTGCATGAATTTACTCCGTTTTGCTTTTTGTCTTTGACACATTACTTTCTTGCGTTATCAAGCGTCGTCCCGTCAATCTTTGGATGGATCCCCGTTATCCTCCAAGATCCCTATTAAATCCTTAGGCATAGTCCCCTAGGAACCTGTTAAGTCTTTGGAAGATCTCTGAGACACCCGTCAATCTTTGGATGGATCCCCGTTATCCTCCAAGATCTCCGTTAAATCCTTAGGCATAGTCCCCTAGGAACCCGTTAAGTCTTTGGAAGATCTCCGAGACACCAGTCAATCTTTGGATGGATCCCCGTTATCCTCCAAGATTCCCATTAGAATCCTTAGGCGTTTTCCCCTAGGTCCCCGTTATGATTCCCGTTGAAACCCTAGGCGTTGTCCCCTAGGTCCCCTTTGAGATTCCCGTTAGAAACCATAGGGGTTGTCCCCTAGGTCCCCGTTATGATTCCCATTGAAACCCTAGGCGTTGTCCCCTAGGTCTCCGTTGAGATTCCCATTAGAAACCCTAGGCGTTGTCCCCTAGGTCCCCGTTGAGATTCCCATTAGAAACCCTAGGCATAGTCCCCTAGGTCCCCGTTAAGATTCCCATTAGAAACCCTAGGCGTTGTCCCCTAGGTCCCCTTTATGATTCCCATTGAAACTATAGGCGTTGTCCCTTAGGTCTCCGTTGAGATTCACGTTAGAAACCCTAGACGTTGTCCCCTAGGTCCCCGTTAAGATTCCCATTAAAAACCCTAGGCGTTGTCCCCTAGGTCCCCGTTATGATTCCCATTGAAACCCTAGGCGTTGTCCCCTAGGTATCCTTTGAGATTCCCGTTAGAAACCCTAGGCGTAGTCCCTTAGGTCCCCTTTAAGATTCCCGTTAGAAACCCTAGGCGTTGTCCCCTAGGTCCCCATTATGATTCCCATTGAAACCCTAGGTGTTGTCCCCTAGGTCCCCGTTGAAACCCTAGGCATTGTCCCCTAGGTCCCCGTTATGAACCCCGTTAAAACCCTAGGTGTAGTCCCCCCCTATGTCCCCGTTAGGATTCCCGTTGAAACCCTAGGCGTTGTCCCCTAGATCCCCATTAAGATTCCAGTCAAGTCCTTGGATGGAACCCCGCTATCCTCCAAGAAGTCAGTCGAGTCATTGGGTGGACCCCATTATCCTCCAAAGTGTCCGTTAAAATTAAGTTCCCAAAAAAATAATATATATATATATATAAAAGGAAATAAAAGTGCTTAGGATGACTCTTTTCCCCTTCCTGGAGACGTCATGTGATGACTAATTTTGCGCCCCTCATGGCATCTCGTTCTGATTAGTGTCGTCGTGTGACCATTCCCCCTTCGAGGCTAGGCGTCATGGCACCACATGGTAATACACCTTGGTCAAAAATTGACCTCCTCGATTTGCACCGCCATGTGGTGACCATTTCAATGGTCCCGATCGCCTTTGTGACTCGGACTGGTGTGAGCACAGTCACGGACCCTTGGAGCTTCTTTTTCTTATTCTCTAATAATTCCCTCATAACCTCATCGTAAGTCAAAATATAACAAGAATTTTCAAATTTATTCATGCCATCGGAGCCCTCATTCACAAATGGATCGAATGACTGTTTCCTTCAAACTCTCCTACCTCTATTACATTGACACCACCCTCATTAGGGATTATGAATTCCTTCTTGTCTATAAGGTCTTGGATGGTGTTGCGGATGGAGAAGCATTCCTCGGTGAGGTGGCCGGTGTATTGATGGTAGTCACACCACTTGTGGTGGGCATGGTTGGGACAGAGCGGTTGTGGTTGCTTGTACCCTTGGAGAGGAGTGATTTGTCCCTTGGCCTTTAGAGCTTCATAGGCCTCGGTGATGGTCATGCCATTGAGAGGAGTGTAGACGCAGTCGTTTTAGAACCGCTTGCCTTATGGTGGAGGGACCCTTTTTGTAATTCCCCTTGTCGGTAGTAACGGCATTGACAGAAGCCTCTTTGTTTGAACTAGAGGCGGCCTTGTAACGGAAAGTAGGAGTGGCTTTCTTTATCTCCTTGAGCAAGTCATCCATGTGTACCCCCGCCTCATACATTTGGGAGAAGTCAGAGTAGCAAGCCCCACTTAGGTGGGTGCGGAGATCAATCTTGAGACACTTGAGGAAGATGTCTATTTGCTCTTTCGTGTTTGGTCTCTCAACAATTTCAGAGAGCTTGTCATTCCATCTCCTTGTGAAGTCAATGAAGGACTCGTTGTCTCTTTGAGTGGTGTTCTCGAGCTCTTTCCTTGTGGGCCGGTGAGTGGTGTTGCCTTGGTATTGACTTTTGAAGGCAAGCATGGCGGCGTCCCAATCAGGACGGACTGTGAGCGGGAGAGTAGCATACCAATCTTTTGCCGCCCCTCGAGAGTGAGAGGAAAGCATTTTTCCATAACCTTGGGAGAGACCTTCTTTGGTACCATAGCCCAAATGTAAGTCTCGATGTGTGCCATGGGACAAGAGTTGCCCTTGAACTTGCTGATATCGGGCATTTGGAACTTGTCGGGGAGAGCGGCCATTGTACTCATGAGGATGGATGATTGATAAAGGCTTGTGTCGTAGCATTTCCCCATGTTGAGCCCATTGAATTTTTGGTCGATGTAGGCCATGATTGAATCTACCATCTTGGGATCATTATTGTCGGTGCTTGGTTCCCCCATTTTCTTGGTACGGGCACTAACATAAGGGCTCTCAAACAAACCCTTGGTCCACTCGGATTCTTCATTATTATTAACCCCCTTGTTCTTGGAGAGCTTGAGAAGCTTGGCTTTCAATTGGTCGACCTCGGCCTCGTGGTCCTCTCTTTGACTGTTGACATGAGATTGCCACAAGGCTTCTTTGGTTTGAGCCTCGTTGTTGAGAGTGGTGACTTGTTGTTGAAGAGTTTGGACCATGGCAGAGAGTTGATCGAGAGTCATGGTGTTGTTGTTGGAGTTGGAGTCACCGGCCATTATTGATGTAGAAGCTGTTTGAATGATCGGTTCACGGACAAGCCTTTTGGATGAGTCCCTGTAGATGCGAAGAGTACCAATCGGACCTATCATTGGAGAGGTATCCTTTGTCAGTCTCGGTCCATGAAGAGGTTTGAGAACACACAGTTGGGCACACGACTCGAACCACATAAGAAAAAGACTCTTTTTTTTTTTATAAGTCGGAGGGACGGGGTCCCTTTTGGGGTTTCTAAGAAGACAATGGAATCGTCACACTAGTATATAGACCATCTCGCGGTCCCATATACTCATCGGATTCCATCACGTTTGTGAATCCTACATGTATCGGGATTAAACTAAATCAATCTAGTAAAGCATACATGCGGGGACGGATTTTTTTATTTTCGTCCAAAATAACCACTTTTGGGGACGGATCTTTATTGCGTCCGTATCAACAAGTTGGCATGTATGATTTGAAAACATTAGTTTAGGGAAATCTCGGTACATGAAAACCGACTTGGTCACGGAGTGTTAGACCCTAACTAGAATTGTGTGGTTTGTGCTCGGCTAAAGAGAGGCTTAAAGGTCACCCCCGGCATGTAGTCTTGAACTACGTCACGGGCTAAGGTTAACCGCTTCGAAAGATTCAAGGTCGGGTGGAGCTTGAAACTTTCTAGGACGGGCCTCGACGGGTTTGGGGTTATGGACTTGTGCGACTCGATAGTGAGCAATTCATAGGAATAATGTGCATGTAGTGTGAGGTCTATCACGTGACAATTTTTTTTATTATTATTATTTTTTTGAAAAGAAAAGATAAAAACACATAAGCTCGTAAATTACAACTCCCGAATCACCCGTGTGACGGGTAAATAATCACAAAATTAAGACAGTCCAAGGGTCCAATTATGTTCTGTTGCAGGCAACTGTGCCCACACCCCACTGTTCTATTCAGTCCTTGAAACTTGTTCTTATCCTAGAAATTGGCCCAGAAGCGCGCGCCTTGGGTTGGTGTTGTGGAAAGCGCGCACCTGGCGCATTGTACATGGGAGGTGCCCGCTTCTGGGCTGGCCTGTCAGATTGTCAGAAACTTATGGACTCAGGGGATTGCCCTGGTCCTGATTGTGTAATGAAACCGCTGCAGTGTTTGTTAGCATTAAATAATAGGAAGTATAGGAAGAACACATGGAAGGCAGGCGATTCTGGAATGTGATGTGGGACGAGCGCGCTTTGGACCATGAAGGTCCGAGGCGCGCGCTTCCCATATCATTTCCAGAATGCCCAGAAAAGTGAATTATGAACAGAAACACAAGTTTAACCCTCAAGCAGTCCCCAGCAAGAGTCGCCACTGTAGATACCCTGGGAAAGCCCCTACTTGGCTAGAGCGGTGAATTACCCTATGTTTTAGAGGAACATAAGAAAAACCTAAGATAGCCTAAATTTGATTTATGAAAACAGAGATTCTTTGGGATGGGGGGTTCGGGGGTTAGGTTACGAAATGGGAAGTACTTAAACACCCATTTCGCCTGATCAATGTCGGTCTTGTTTGTCCATAATTCACTTTAACGATGAATGTGTTGGTAGTGGTGCCCTAGGCACGTTTGATAAACGTTGTAATTGTTATCATTTATTTCATATAAATAAAGAGATGTTTTGATTATTATTGTTGTTCATGTTTACTTATAATAATCTCCGTCCCTAGTACTTTTTGAGCACTAGTATAAAGGCTAAATGATCATGGGATGATCATGTTAGATTTATGGGTACTTGTTTGGAACAAGGTACTGGACATGACCCGCTGTATGAGATTTATGTCATGGTCTATGTCATACATATATCTCATATTAGTTACGTCATTCGAATCCTTTGACATGAAGTTATTATAGTCTTCCACTTGATGAACATTGTGTTTGACATATTCAAACGCTACCTTAACACGGTAGTTATAAAGGGTATGATTGACATAATCGGATTCCCGTTAGGAAGAATAATAAGCTGAATGGATTTGTCCCTCCACGGAGAGATGTCAAGCTTGGGCCCCTCGAAGGAATGATGTTGATGAAATATTCGGCTGGACTCAAATGGATTTATTGGATCAATAGCATTTGAATTATCAACATATTCAGAATCGAGAAAGTATTGAACAAGACAAGTTGACTGTTTGACCATGACTTGTGTTCAATGACATCGTGGACAAAGGGATTGTGACATATTCTAAAGGAATGCGAACTTGTATCTAGTTATACTATTTGGGTAGGTATGACGGTTTGCTAGAACCTAATCATATCTTATGGGATCATGTTTGAGCCCATTGCCAACTTAGTATAATCCTAGAGGGTCACACACAATAGAACGAATCTTAAATAAAAGGATCATATTGGAATTTAGGGTCGAAGGACCTCAAGGGAATTTATGGAATTATTCTGGGCCTCCTGGTCAACCAAGCGGGCGCTTGGGTTGAACCAGGCGGGCGCCTGAATAAGCCGGAAAAGGGCCTTGACCTTCTGCCCAAATGAGCGGGCGCTCGGGTGGTACCGGGCGGGCGCTCGGTCTGGCGGCAGAACAATTCCTAATTCGATTTAGGAAGGTTTTTGGCACAAGATTCCTATTTGGAATAGGTCTTAATTGTGTATAAAAACCCCAATTCGGCCAGACCATATTGACTAGTGCTTTTGTGAGTCTCAAAGAGTTTGAGAGAGATTTTATTTTGTTCTAAGATATCATTGATTGAGGAACAAAATAATTCACAAAATAAATTCCATATAGTTCTTTATTATATTGTGAAAGTGTGTTTCATAATGTTGGTCTAGCAACCAAGATCAAAGAAGCTCCTTTGATATTCGTTCGAAGTGTGGATACCGCTAGAGGGTGAAAATCATCATCTTCAAAGTTCGTGTTCAAGCTTTGTGATCGTGATCAAGTCTTCAAGTTTCTCCACCAAGACCTAAGAAAACTTTGATAGTCATCAAGGGTTAGTTTTTTCCTTTATTCATCATGTTGTATTTGATTTAATCATATGAACGGATCCATAGCTTTGGGTTTCTTAAAATTTTAATTGCTATATTCCGCTGCGCATGTTACTTGGAAACCCAACAGACTGTGTTCTTCCTATTTGAATAATGATAAAAAGGGGGTTTTATTGTATAGAATATAGGGAGATAACTCTTAGGCCAATTCAATGTAATGAAAGGGCCATTGGTGTCATGTCCCAAATGGTTTTGGGGTGATTGCACATTTGATTGAAGAAGAAGAAGAATTAGAAGAAGAAGAAGTCAAGAACAAAGTTAAGACATTTTACCTATAATATCCTTCAAAGAGAAACTCTTGAAAAAGTCTTGAAAAAGTCTTGAAGAAGAGGTTGAATACTTGGAGAGAATAGCTTTTGTAAATTGCCTAGAGTTTTGTTTAGAGAAGAGTTTTTAAGGTTCAGACCCCTTTTCAAATGATGGATTGGGGGGTTTTTGGAGCCAAACGGAGTCTCCAAGAAATCTCCCGGGCAAAATCATGTATAATGAGCAAGGGAGAGATTCTTGGCCAGAATCTGTAACTGACATACCCCATAAGCGCGCGCATCCCACCTAGGCGATGGAAGGCGCGCGCGTCTGGCCTTAAGGAGCGGAGGCGCGTGACTCTGAAAGGCAAATTTTGACAGACTGGACTAGAAAGTTAGAACTGTTATTCAGTTTAGTCCCTAGACTTAACGGAGCCCGTCTGGAACTTAACCAAAGTAACAGAAACTAACAGAAAACACTTAAAAGAGGGAGAAACACAAATTGAGTGTGCAATCGGGGTGAGCGGTCCAAGGCGAGGTGTCTATAGAGCCCCTCGTTGGCGTGAATTGCGAAGCAAACGTGCCGACGAAAGAAAGACATCCGCCTAGGACATCACCAAGAGAAAGAAAAGACTCGATAAAGGTAGGTATTTGAAATTTCAAGGGATAGAGGTGCGCTCCCTGTGTGAGCGGCTTGGTTGATAATAAAAGGTTCGGTGGTATGAAGCGGCCCACCATGGCCGACAGCGGGACCTAGGGGTCCATTTGCTGGAAGCGGGATTCGTTTGCTGGTAGCGAAATCCGTTTGCTGGTAGCAGGATCCGTTTGCTGGAATGCGGGACCCAATGGACCGTTTGCTTGAGTGTGGGACCCAGAGGACCATTTGCTTGAGTGCGGGACCCAGAGGACCGTCTGCTTGAATGCGGGACCCAGAGGACCGTCGGCTTGAATGCGGGACCCGGAGGACCGTCTGCTTGAGTGCGGGACCAAGAGGACCGTCTGCTTGAGTGCAGGACCCGCAGGACCGTTTGCTTGAGTGCGGGACCCAGAGGACCGTTTGCTTGAGGGCGGGACCCAGAGGACCGTTTGCTTGAGTGCGGGACCCATAGGACCGTTTGTTTGAGTGCGGGACCCGGAGGAACGTTTGCTTGAGTGCGGGACCCAGAGGACCGTCTGCTTGAATGCGGGACACGGAGGACCGTTTGCTGGAATGGATGTAGATTTTGCTTGATGAGGAGGTGGTGATTTTGTGACTCACCCAGGACCATGTTGTTGCCGTGAGTCACATTTTGATGTTGACTGTTTGACTTTGACTTTTAGTGGGGTGCGGACACAGCTGACTGCGGAATGCTTTCTGCTGGGGATGAATTGTCAAAAATGATCTTTGAAAATTAAAGAAGGACACCCTAACTTTTTTAGTGAGAATTCCTGTCCTACTTTCAATTTTAGACATGCCTTAAGGGCGGACCAAATTAATGTGTGCACAACTGGGTACTCAAGGATTGGAACTACATCTTGATTTGGGCAGAAATTTCTTGCATAGCTTTCCTGACAAGGATATTCTGAAATGATCCTGGCTTGGGAAGCGCGCGCCTCCCTTTGCAGGCGGGGAACGCGCGCGCCTTGTGCACCGGTGATGGGTGGCGCGCGGTCTGGGGGGCAGGATTCCGGGCTTGACTTTTGCTGGGCAAAAGATCCCCCAACAGCTATAATATAAGCTTATGTTAGACAATTTGATTCCAACAGCTCTTTTCTGCCATTTTTTAACACCATTTTATTGCCCAATTTTGCTTGTAATCTACTTTCCCATGGCCTCTAACCTTTTCAGTCTTGATGCCGAGGTTGTTAAGAGTTACGAGAAGGATTTGTCGACATTCGTGTATTCTTTCAAGACTCATCCCAAGAAGGCTTTCATTAAAGATTTCGGGTTCCGAATTCTTAACACTTTGTGGACGTTGAAGCTGGACTGGGATTTATTGTAGGCCGCTGCAGCTTTCCGGGATTGTGATAGCCACACCTTCATCTTTTCGGCTAATGAAATGGTGCCGACTGTTGATGACTTTGGGGCCATCCTTGGCATGCCTTTGGCCGGTCGGATTGCCGTCCCTAAATATCACCGCAGTGTTGTTGATTCTTGGGTTGACCTTCTGAATCTCCCTGTTGAAGAGGTGAAGAAGATGCTGCACGGGACCGTTGTTGACATAAATGAGCTTCCGATGTTTTTCAGCTTGCATTCAGAAGATGTCGCGGTTCAGTATTTTAAGAGGAACGCCATGGCAGTTTGCCTTTTCAGCGAGGTTCTATTCATTATGCTCCTCGGTACTGCGGATGCGCAGTTAGCTGAGATTGTCTTACAGGTAAAGGAGCAGCAGTTTAGCATAATCCCTCTCATATTGGGGGATACACTGCATGGCTTGGATGAGTTACTTCGGACGGGTGACATGAGATGAGGAAGCCCCTTGCTTTTGACCATACGGCTCCGGGAACATTTCAGGATTTATTCTCCGAAACGGTGATCTGTCTCCTTTTGCTGTTCACAGGAGAAAACTGTTGATCCGGGACTTAACCGAGGATGGTTGGAAGACATTCTTTGCATCTCAGGTATCGGCCGACATTGAGTGGTGTCCTCCCTCTTGGGGTCTTCATCCTTTCGTGGAATGGACCTTCGGTTTTTGGCATGTGGTTTTACCCGGGTTGAGAGATTCTTCGTTTTACCAACCAGAACAGGTTCTAAGGAAGTTTGGTCGTCAACAGATAATTCCTTTTCCGAGGAACGGGATGCTTCCTCCAGTTTCTTACATGGGTCCGGACTTCTCAGTGGAGCTTCAGTCAGCTTGGGTAGATGATCGTCATCGGTGGGCTTTCGTCCCTATTCATCGGGGCAGTATCTTTCTTCCTGAGAGTTATCTAGATTATCTGTTTGGAACCCTTTACCGCGGCATTACTTGGGTTGACGTGCTTCGTGCCGAATTTCTAGGAAAGGACTTTGAGCCTAGCAGTGCTTTGAGATATAGGGAGGCTGCGGCTGATTCCCACAACATTCTGGCTGACCCTTTCGGAAGTCCTTTGGACAACTTTTATGCTCGGAGGCGCGTCGCTGCTCAGAAGATTTTAGTCCGCCTTAGTGTTCCTAGGCCTGCCAAGAAGAGCAGGATCGAGAGCCGTTCGGGTGGCCCTTCAAAGGCTAAGAAGAAATTAAATTTTTCCTAGTACCCCAAGATTGCAATTAATGGACCACTTATTAGGGTTTTAATGTTTTAGTGTCTTTTAATAGCTCAACATTTCCGTTGTAATGATCAAACTAATTCAGTGAATGAATAAAAATTGCATCTCGTTAATTTCAAATGATTTGGCGTATTTGTTATGATTTAGACCGCACCCGAAGGTTGCCTACGTTCCTCCAGTGTAGAGGCTCAGGTCTCCGTAGTTCAAACAAACGAAGATCATTTTTTTTTGTTGTGCACCCTGTTTTTTGCCTAGACCGTCCTTTCGGGTTTTCAATCTAGCGGGCTTCTTTTTTGCACGTGCTCTAATTTTTGCCTAGGCCGCCCTTGCGGAGTTTCCACCTAGCGAGCCTTTTTTTTTAATGGTCTTCGTTTATTAAGCGTAGAATCTCTTCAGCTTGTCGAGGTTGACTTCCTTCGGCAGCTGATCTCCGTCTAAGTCTACGAGTCGGACTGCACCGCCGCTTAGTATCTTCTTGACCACGTACGGACTGATCCATCGGGGTCCCCATTTTCCAAGGGGGTTCATGGCATTAGGAGGATGTTGTCTTAGGACCAAATCTCCCACATTGATGTTTCGAGGCTTCACCTTTTTGTTGAAAGCCCTTGCCATTCTTTGTTGATAGGCTCTCGTACGTTCGAGTGCCCTTAGCCTTTTCTCGTCGAGTAGAGCTAACTGTTCATATCGACTTTTCCATAGGGAAGGAACCTCGAGTTTGACTGGGAGGACGGCTTCAGAACCATAAACTAATGAGTACGGAGTGTCTCCCGTTGCAGACCGTATTGAAGTGCGGTAGATCCACAATGCTAGCGGTAATTTCTCGGGCCAATCCCGTCCCGTTGAAGCCATTTTTTGTATGATGACTTCGATTGTCTTATTTGCTGCTTCGACCGCTCCGTTTACTTGGGGGCGGTACAGGAATGACTTGTGCTTGGTAATCTTGTAGTTAACCAGAAGTGCATCTATTTCTTTCTCGAAGTGAGTGCCATTATCAGAGATGATTTCATGAGGAATACCATATCGGCACATGATGTTATTCTTCACGAATTCGGCCACCTTCTTGGCGTTAAGAACTCGGTAAGCTTGTGCCTCAACCCACTTTGTGAAGTAATCCACGGCCACTATAATGAATGACTGTCCGTTGCTCCCTGTAGGATGGACTTTGCCGATGATATCAATGCCCCAACAAGAGAATGGCCAGGGTGTGGTAATGTTTTACAACTGTGAAGGTGGAGCATGTTGCGGATTAGAATGGAATTGGCATTTGGCGCATTTCCTGACTTTCTCGATGCAGTCTCTTTCCATTGTAGTCCAATAGTAACCAATACAAAGTATCTTCCTGGCTAACATAATCCCATTCATGTGGGGCCCACATTCACCTTCGTGAATATCATGCATTATTTCTTGAGCTTCAGTCTCATTTACGCATAGGAGATTGATCCCTTCGTGGTGCTTTCTGTAGACTCGGTCTCCAATTAGTAAATATCGAGAGGCTAGCCTTTGCAACGCCATTTGAGACTTCTTATTGCTATTCTCGGGATAAGTGCCATTCTTGAGAAAATTCATGATATCTGAATACCACGAGGAGTTTGCTTGGACCTCGTTGATCTCGATATTCATGCAGTATGCCGGACTGTTCCTTCGGGAAATTTTAAAGGGCTTCACCATTTTACCCTCGGGCATTTTGACCAGTGAAGCGATGGTGGCTAGTGCATCAGCGAAACGGTTCTTGTCCCTTGGCAGGTAGTTGAAGGTGATTTCTTGAAACAGTTCAACCAACTCCTCTAGATGTTGACCATACCGTTGTAGAGTTGAGTCTTGAATCTTCCATTTTCCAGATGTCTGATTGATGATGAGTAAGTAATCATCAAATACCTCTAAGCTCGTGACATTTCTCTCGAGGGACGCTTCGAGCCCTGCTATGAATGCTTCGTACTCGGCGATGTTGTTGGTGGCCTCAAATTCGAGGCGGATAGCAATTGGAGTATAGATGTCTTTTGGATCGACAAGTAACATCCCTATGCCATATCCATGCTTATTGGCCGCGCCGTCGAAAAAAAGTTGCCACTTATTTTCCTCTGTTGTAGTGCAAATTAAATGCTCATCGGGGAACTGTACATCTTCCCCCTTCACTTCGTTACACGGATATTTAGCAAGCTGATCACTGAACACTTTCCCCCTGATGGATTTGAGTGTGACGTAAGTGATATCGTAGCCAGCGAGCATGAAATACCATTTGGCTATTCTTGTTGACATGAAAGGATTCTCGAAGATGTAGCAGAGCGGGTCCACTTTTGCTACCAACTTGATTGGGAAGGCCTCCATGTAATGCTTGAGCTTTTTAGTAACCCAAACCAATGCCGCACAGGACTTTTCTAAGACAGAGTAGTTCTTCTTAACTCCTTGAAACCGGTGGCTGACAAAGTAGAAAACATTCTCTTTTGTTGAGTCTCGTTGTTCTTGTGCTAACATAGCCCCTAGGGCTTCATCATTGACAGTGAGATAGAGAAAGAGAGGCTTCTCTTTGTGTGGTGGAACCAAAACTGGAGGGCATGTCAAGTAATGCTTCACTAGGTCGATGGCTTCTTGGCAAGCATCGGTCCATTCTAGAGCCACATTCTTCTTGAGTAGCTTGAAGATCGGCTCACACATGGAAGTGAGTTGGTGCACAAACCGACTGATGTATTGAAGTCTGCCTATGAAACTTTTGATTTCTTTCTGCGTCTTTGGAGGAGGCATGTCAATGATTGCCTTAATCTTGGAAGGATCGGCTTCAATTCCCCTCTTAGTGACCATGTAACCAAGAACCTTTCCTCTGATGACCCTAAAAGTGCACTTTGCGGGATTGAGTCTCATGTTGTGTCGTCGGAGTCGTTCAAAGAACTTGCGAAGATCGATAAAATGTTGACCGTTGGTTCCCTTTGAATGGATGATCATGTCGTCTACACAGACCTCGATCTCTTTATGAATCATGTCATGGAATAGATCCGTAACAGCCCTTTGGTAGGTAGCCCCAGCGTTCCTTAACCCGAACGCTATGACTGTGTAGCAGAAAGTCCCCCACGGTGTTGTGAAAGCTGTCTTGTGTTGGTCCTCCTTTGACATAAGAATCTGATTGTAACCGGAAAAACCGTCCACAAATGAGCGGACTTCATAGTTGGCAGTCAAATCAACGAGCATGTCGATGTTTGGTAGTGGAAAATCATCTTTCGGGGAAGCTTTGTTCAAATCCCGGAAGTCCACACAAACTCGGACCTTGCCGTTTTCCTTTCTGACTGTCACAATGTTGGCTAGCCAAGTCGGATACTCAATGAATTTGATGAAACCCATACTAAGGATCTTTTCAATCTCTTCTTTGACTTGTAGAGACCATTCTGTTTTGATCTTTCTGAGCTTCTGCTTTATTGGCTTGGCGTCCTCCCTGATCGGAATTCTGTGCTCTACGACCTTTCTGTCCAAACCCGGCTTGTCTTTGTACGATCATGCGAATACATCCACAAATTCTTTGAGCAGTGCAGTCAATCTGTCTCTGTCTTCCCCCTTGAAGAAGCTGCCTATCTTCGTTTCTTTCGGCTCTTAGTCGGTACCCAGATTAACAACATGCAGTTCCTCATCAGCCCCTGGACCATTTTCACCACGACAACGAACCTGTTAAGCTAGTTCATTTAGGTATGTTATGTTTTCGTGGTCTATTTCATCATAATTTGAATCGTTATTAACTTGTTCATTAAGTTCGTTATTAGTTAATTCATCATTTATGATGTTTGCAATCTCGGGGTACTCAGAAATATCAAATTTCATTAGCAAAGAAAGAAACACACGCTCGGCTATGGCCTCCATATCCTCTTGGGTGAGGGTATTAGAAACACTCTCGGACTCGAAAGCAAGTGTGAGCCGCTCTTCCTTTGTTGTTGTGCGGGGTATGCAACCCATTTCTCGGACTAAAAACTCCTCGGATACCACGGGCCCCTTCGTAGAATACCAGTTGTTGATTGTCTCGGAGCTTGGCTGGATCTCGCTGATAGATGGACTCTCCATTTCTGTGTCGTCGGAGATGGCATTGACTTGATAATCGTCCGTGATGGCAAATTATTCGAACATGGAGGCTAGATCGGACACTCCTTCCCCCACATTAATCTATATATCGGATTCTATAGTGACTTTCTTACCCCACCATTCTCGAGTTGACATTGGAGTAGGTTCCCCTTCTTGCTTCTGAATTTCGCAGTCGGAAAAAATTTCGAGACCGGGCTTTCTGATGCCCTTGATGTTAACCCATGGCTCGGGAAAGATCATGTACGGAACAGCTTCCCCTTGGTGAACAAAATAGCCGTTCAACGTCTTGCAGTAAGGACTTAGATTGGGAATATCATAATGACGGCCCTCCTTACGAGCTCGGGCCTTTTCATTCTTGACGGCTTGCTCGTGTTTTAAATCGTCTTTGGAAGGCTCATATCCCAAAACGAACTTATTCTTAAAAAAAGGAACCTCAATTGGTTGCATTTTCCCTTGTTGATATTTCCCTAGGCCTAAACCAAGGAAGTAGTTCATATTCCTCATCATGCGGAGGACTTTGCGATTGCCTAGGGTCCATGATCCATTCTCCCTTTCTTTGTCAATGGCGTTGATTGAGACGCCGGAGAGAGTAGAATCTGCTAGACCATGCTGAATTTGATGAATGGGTTCCCCTTTTCTGTGGATGGTGACGTTTTCTGCCATGACGGTCACGATTTTATCCCCATTTCATAACTTGACACATTGATGGAGAGTCGAAAGGACGGCGTTAGAACTGTGTATCCATGGTCGGCCCAAAAGCAGATTGAATGAGGAAGGCACATCGAGTACTTGAAACGGGACGGACATGACCATACTCCCAAACTCAATGTCTATTTCCACCATACCCATGACTGTACGGGAAGTGCTGTCGTAACCTCGGATCACTTGAGTAGAAGGCTTCAAATCTAAATTTTTAAGCCCCAGGATTCACATGATTCGGCCGGGCATTAGGTTGAGTGCGGAACCACCGTCCACCAATACTCTTGAAATGGGTCTCCCCCTTGCTCTCACCTTGAGGTAAATGGCCTCATTGTGGTCAGAACCAAATGGTGGAAGGTCCATATCGGCAAAAGTGATGACATTGCCAAAGTGAATATGGCCTATCATTGCAGTGAGGTCCTCGGGATTGTATCAGGTGAGACTGATGTGTCGTCGAGATTACTGATGACAAGGTCTCGGTGTTTCTTTGATGATGCAATAAGGTCCCAGATGGATATGTTGGCTTGCGTTTTCTTGAGTTGTGTCAATAAAGGGTCTTCAGGTGCATCTTGTGCTTTTGATCTTTGAGAAGAGGTGTTGGTTGCTGTATTCGTGGAACCGAGGCGCTCGCTATTACCCGGCCACTGCGGGTGAGTACATTCACGGACCCTTGGAGCTTCTTCTTCCTATTCTCTAAGACTTCCCTCATAACCTCATCGTAATTCACAACATAACAAGAATTTTCAAGTTTATTCATGCCATCGGAGCCCTCATTCACAAATGGGATCGAATGAGTGGTTCCTTCAAACTCTCCTACCTCTATTACATTGACACCACCCTCATTAGGGATTATGAATTCCTTCTTGTCTATAAGGTCTTGGATGGTGTTACGGATTGAGAAGCATTCCTCGGTGAGGTGGACGGTGCATTGATGGTAGTCACACCACTTGTGGTGGGCATGGTTGGGACGGAGCGGTTGTGGTTGCTTGTACCCTTGGAGAGGATTGATTTTTGCCTTGGCCTTTAGAGCTTTATAGGCCTCGGTGATGGTCATACCATTGAGAGGAGTGTAGACGCGGTCGTTTTGGAACCGCTTGCCTTGTGGTGGAGGGACCCTTTTGTAATTCCCCTTGTCGGTAGTAACGGTATTGACAGAAGCCTCTTTGTTTGAACTAGAGGCGGCCTTGTAACGGAATGTAGGAGTGGCTTTCTTTATCTCCTTGAGCAAGTCATCCATGTGTACCCCTGCCTCATACATTTGAGAGAAGTCGGAGTAGCAAGCCCCACTTAGGTAGGTGCGGAGATCAATCTTGAGACACTTGAGGAAGATGTCCATTTGCTCTTCGTGTTTGGTCTCTCAACAATTTCAGAGAGCTTGTCATTCCATCTCCTTGTGAAGTCAATGAAGGACTCGTTGTCTCTTTGAGTGTGTTCTCGAGCTCTTTCCATATGGGCCGGTGAGTGGTGTTTCCTTGGTATTGACTTTTGAAGGCAAGCATGGCGGCGTCCCAATCAAGACGGACTGTGAGCGGAGAGTAGCATACCAATCTTTTGCCACCCCCTCGAGAGTGAGAGGAAAGCATTGTGACATAACCTTGGGAGAGACCTTCTTTGGTACCATAGCCCAAATGTAAGTCTCGATGTGTGCCATGGGATAAGAGTTGCCCTTGAACTTGCTGATGTCGGGCATTTGGAACTTGTCGGTGAGAGCGGCCATTGTACTCATGAGGATGGATGATTGATAAAGGCATGTGTCGGAGCCTTTCCCCATGTTGAGCCCATTGAATTTTTGGTCGATGTAGGCCATGATTGAATCCACCATCTTGGGATCATTATTGTCGATGCTTGGTTCCCCCATTTTCTTGGTGCGGGCACTAACATAAGGGCTCTCAAACAAACCCTTGGTCCACTCGGATTCTTCATTATTATTAACCCCCTTGTTCTTGGAGAGCTTGAGAAGCATGGCTTTCAATTGGTCGACCTCGGCCTCGTGGGCCTCTCTTTGACTGTCGACATAAGCTTGCCACAAGGCTTCTTTGGTTTGAGCCTCGTTGTTGAGAGTGGTGACTTGTTGTTGAAGAGTTTCGACCATTGCTCGAGAGTCATGGTGTTGTTGTTGGAGTTGGAGTCACCGGCCATTGTTGATGTAGAAGCTGTTGGAGTGATCGGTTCACGGACAAGCCTGTTGGATGAGTCCCTGTAGACGCGGAGAGTACCAATCGGACCTATCATTGGACCTCTCACTACATGCATAAATTCTTATAAATTGTTCACTATCGAGTCGCACAAGTTCATAACCCCAAACCCGTCGAGGCCCGTCCTAGAGAGTTTCAAGCTCCACTCGACCTTGACTCTCTCGAAGCGGTAAACCTCAGCCCGTGGCGTAGTTCATGACTACATGCCGGGGGTGACCTTTAAGCCTCTCATTTGCCAAGCACAAGCCAACACAATTCTAGTTAGGGTCTAACACTCCGTGACTAAGTCGGTTTTCATGTGCCGAGATTTCCCTAAACTAATGTCTTCAAAACATACATGCCAAGTGGTTATCATGGACGAAATAAAACTCCGTCCCCAAGTGGTTATTATGGATGAAAATAAAATATCCGTCCCCGCATGTGTGCTTTACTACATTAGCTTAGTTTAATCCCGACATGTGTAGGATTCACAAGCGTGATGGAATCCGATGAGTATATGGGACTGCGAAAAGGTCTATATACTAGTGTGACGATTCCATTATTTTCTTAGAAACTCAAAAGGGATCCCGTCCCTCCGACTTATATAAAAAAAAGAGTCTTTGCTTTATGTGGTTTTGAGTCGTGTGCCCACTGTGTGGTCCAAACCTCTTCAGAGACCGAAAGTGTTACTCAAGACTGACAAGGGCCTCTTTTGCAATATAGGTTCAATTGGTACTTACCGTGTCTACGGGATTCAGCGAATCGGTTAGTTCGTGAAGTTATTACTCCAACAGCTCCAGCAACAACCTTGACCGGCAGCAGCAACACCATGTCTATTGAACAACACTCAACTATGGTCCAAGTGCTCCAAGAGCAAGTCTCAACTCTTAACAAAGAGTCCAAAAATAAAGATGATCTTTGGTAATCCCATCTTGACAATCAAAGGGAGGCCCACGAGGCCGAAATGGAGCAAATGAAAGAGAAGCTCACCAAGCTTTCCAAGGGTAAAGACAAGAAAGACAATGACGAGTCCGAATGGACCAAGGGTTTGTTTGAGAGGCCCTATGTCATTGGCCGCACCAAGAAAATGGGGGAACCGAGCACCGAGAACAATGAGCACAAGATGGTTGATTCAATTATGGCCTACATAGATCAACGTTTCAACGACCTCAACTTGGGAAAAAGCCCCGACACGAGCCTTTATTAGTCCTCCATTCTCATGAGCACCATGGCCGCTCTCCCTGACAAGTTCAAGATACCCGACATCAGCAAGTTCAAGGGCAACTCCTGCCCCATGGCACACATCGAGACTTACATATGGGCTATGGTTCCGAAGAAGGTCTCTCCTAAAGTTATGGCACAATGCTTCCCTCTTACTCTTGAGGGGGAGGTGGAGGATTGGTATGCAACTCTCCCGCTCACAGTCCGTCTTGATTGGGACACCGCTATACTTGCCTTCAAGAGTCAATACCAAGGCAACACCACTCATTGCCCGACCAAGAAAGAGCTCGAGAACACCACCCAAAGGGACAATGAGTCCTTTATTGATTTTACAAGGAGGTGGAATGACAAACTTGGGGAAATTGTCGAGAGGCCTAACACTAAGGAGCAAATGGACATCTTCCTCAAGTCTCTAAAGATTGATCTCCGTACCCATTTAAGTGGGGCTTGCTACGCAGATTTCTCTCAAATGTATGAAGCGGGGGTCTGAATGGATGACTTGCTCAAAGAAATCAAGAAAAATGCTCCTAGCTTCCGATACAAGGCCGCCTCTAACTCAAACAAAGAGGCTTCGGTTAATGCCATCACTACCGACAAGGGGAATTACAAAAGGGTTCCTCCTCCACAAGGCAAGAAATTCCAAGATGATCGTGTCTACACTCCTCTCCAAGGCATGACTATCACCGAGGCCTTCGAAGCTCTCAAGGTCAAAGGGCAAGTTACTCCTCTCCAAGGGTACAAACCCAAGACGATGCGTCCCAACCATGCCAACCACTAGCATTGTGACTACCACCAACATAGTGGCCACACCACCGAGGAATGCTTTGTCCTCCGCAATGTCATCCAAGATCTCATAGACAAGAAAGAGTTCATAGTGCCTAGTGGTGATGATGTCAATGTAATAGAGTTAGGAGAGTTTGAGGAGACCACTTATTCAATCCCAATTGTGAATAAGGGCTCCAATGTTATAAATGCAATTGATAATTCTTGCTACGTTGTGACTTACGATAAGGTAATGAGGGAGGTCTTAGAGAATAGGAAAAAGAAGCAAAATGGGAACGTCAACATGCTAACTCGATCCGGACGAGTCATAGCAAACAACCCCACTACTTCTGCACCAAGAGCCTCTTCTCAAAGATCGCAAGCTCGCGACACTCCCGAAGATCCTTTGTTGACACAACTCAAGAAAACTCAAGCCAACATCTCCATTTGGGACCTCATTGTACAATCTCGACGACACATCAGTCTCCCCTGATACAACTCCCGAGGACCTTACTGCAATGATAGGCCACATTCATTTTGGCAATGTCATCACTTTTGCCAAAATGGACCTTCCACCGTTTGGGCCCGATCACAATGAGGACATCTATCTCAAGGTAAGAGCAAGGGGGAGACCTATTTCAAAAGTCTTGGTTGACGGTGGTTCCGCACTCAACCTAATGCCCGGCCGAATCATGGGCATACTGGAGCTTAAGAGTTCAGATCTAAGGCCTTCTACTCAAGTAATTTGAGGTTATGACAGCACTGCCCGAACAGTCATGGGTATGGTGGAAATAGACATTGAGTTTGGGAGCATGGTTATGTCCGTCCCGTTCTAAGTGCTCGACGTCCGCTCCTCATTCAACTTGTTGTTGGGTCGACCATGGATATACAGTTCCAACGCCGTCCCTTCAACTCTTCATCAATGTGTCAAGTTCCAAAATGGAGATGAAATAGTGACCGTCATGGTAGAAAACGTCACTATCCACAGAAAAGGGGAACCCGTTCACCAAGTTCAGCATGGTTTAGCAGACTCTACTCTCTCCGGCGTCTCAATCAACGCCATTGACAAAGAAAGGGGAAACGGATCATGGACCCTCGGCAATCACAAAGTCCTTCGCATGATGAGGAATATGAATTACTTCCCTGGTTTAGGCCTAGGGAAATATCAACAAGGAAGGATGCAACCTATTGAGGTCCCTTTTGTTAAGAACAAGTTCGGTTTGGGATATGAGCCTTCCAAAGATGACATGAAATACGAGCAAGTTGTCAAGAATGAAAAGGCCCGAGCTCGGAGGGAAGGCCGTCATTATGAGATTCCCAATTTGAGGCCTTATCGCAAGACACTGAATGGCTACTTTGTCGGCCAAGGGGAAGATGTTCCGTACATAATCTTTCCCAAGCCATGGGTTAATAGCAAGGGCATCAGAAAGCCCGGTCTCGAAATCATTTTCGATTGTGAGATTCAGAAGCACGATGAAGAACCAACTCCTACATCACCCCGAGAATGGTAGTGTAAGAAAGCGACTATAGAATCTGAGACAGAGATCACAGTGGGGGAAGAATTGACGGATTTAGCCTCCATGTTCGAGGAATTTGCCATCATGGACAAGTGCCAGATCAATGCCATCTACGACACCGACACGAGAAGGATAACTCACGCACTCTAGCCAAGCCGTGGCCTCCCGGGGTATCTCCATTTCAGAGCCAATCAACAACTGGTATTCGACAAAGGGGCCCGTGGTATCCAAAGAATTCTTGGTCGAAAAGATGGGTTGCATTCCGCGCAAGGTTAAAAAGGAAGACTTGTTAACATTCACTTTCGAGTCCGAGAGTGTTTCCGACATCCTCAACCAAGAGGATATGGAGGCAATAGCCGAGCGTGTGTTCCCTTTCTTTTCTAATGAAAAATTTGATCTTTCTGAGTACCCCGAGATTGCAAAGATCATGAATGATGAATTAGCTAATAATGAATTTAATGAACTTGTTAATAACGATTCAAATAATGATGAAATAGACCACGAAAATGAAAAATACTTAAATGAACTTGTTCAACAGGTCCGTAGTCGTGGTGAAAATGGTCCAGGGGCTGATGAAGAATTGCATGTTGTTAATCTGGGTACCAACGAAGAGCCGAAAGAAACCAAGATCGGAAGCTTCTTCAAGGGGGAAGAGAAAGAAAAATTGACTGCACTGCTCAAAGAAAAATTAACGGCAAGGTCCGTGTATGTGTGGATTTTTGAGATTTGAACAAAGCTTCTCCAAAGGATGACTTTCCACTGCCCAACATCGATATGGTCGTCGATTCCACCGCCGCCTACGAGGTCTGCTCATTTGTGGATGACTTTGCTGGGTATAATCAGATTCCCATGGCAGAAGAAGATCAACACAAGACTGCTTTCACAACACCGTGGGGCACCTTTTGCTACACATGCCATTTGGGTTAAGGAACGTTGGGGCTACTTATCAAAGGGCTGTTACAGATTTGTTCCATGGCATGATCCATAAAGAAATTCAAGTCTATGTGGACGACATGATCATCCATTCAAAAGGAACCGACGGTCAACACTTGATTGACCTCCACAAGTTCTTTGAAGGGCTTCGGCTGTAACGCCCCGGAAATCTCAAAAATCCATAAATAAAAACTTTACAAAATGTGCATCTCCAAAATGTAATATACCAAACCGGGCGCGTGAATTCAACTATAAACCAATACCAACAAACAACACCTCAACGAGATTATAACTCGGAGACTAGAAACAAATGCGGAAGCAAGAACAACTATTAACAAAAATATCCAAAGTACAACCATATATACAAAACACTGAACGACTACAAACCCACAATAAAATACATAAAGGCTCCGAAGAGAAACTATCCCAAATACGATCAACCTGCTCAGAAGGTTCCCGCTACAACGGACCTCACAACGCTACCACTTGCTTTCCTGGGGAGGGGGGGTTAAGGAAAAACAATTTGAAACAAGAAACGGGGTGAGATAAAATCTCAGTAAGTTACTAAATGCATCTACATGGCATAATATCATGCAATCAACGATAACTGAACAAGTAAATCACATAACAACAAATGAGAAAGCTCCCTATCGCTAACTGTCCCATACCAGTTGGAAATAACGACTGACTCATCATGCAGCACATAAGACTGAAATAAACACGTAACAAAGGATACTTAGCCAAGGTTTCACCAAACTGATAGAACAATCGCTGCGCAGCTTCAACCGATCAACCAATCAACAATAGCAGTATAACCACTGAAGAGAACCCCGGTCAGAACCCACCAATCAATCAATCAACCCATCAAGCCATCTTCATAGTAGCATAAAAGCTGAAGAGAAAACCCCCGGTACCGGAACCAATAACCAAATGAAGTAGGGACGGGAGACATGCCATAAAGTCATGCTCCAAGTAAAGCTAAAATGCACACAAAGGAGCTAGCTCTTCTCACATCCAAGGCCAATCTGGAGGAGGGTAATAATGGGGCAAAACAATGGTCAACATCACAATGGACTTGGCTGTGCCATCATAATGTTTCGCATCGCCCAAACACACACAAAATACCAGCTGGACTCTCAAGTAAAGGCTAAGTAATAAAATACTAGCACAATAAATAACCATTGATTCCAAAGTAGGGAATCATACCAATTAATCACCATAAAATATGCAAACGATTACTCAAGAAGAGTTCAACAACAATAGCACAAGGAGTTTCTCATAAAAGAGTCCAACAACATTGACCATTAAAACATAATGATTCCAAGATAAGGCATGTACCAAATACATCCTAAATATGATACCCACAAGTTAATCATAAAGAGCACAACCCAAACGGTCGCTCGCAAATGGCACAATGACCAAAATGACCCTAAACATTTACTCATAAAGATATACTAGGACCATGAACTCAACCATCTCATCACACCTGGAATTCCAAAGTAGGAAATCAGAATGAATACACCTTAAGGTTAATCAAACCGTAAGTACCCAATTGCCAATTCACGCTTTACCTCGGTCCATAACGAACCAATTCTAAACACCCCAAACGAATCCAAAAGGTTATACTTATTAGAACATGATCACGACCGGACTAAACACTACACTTTGGTGTTCAATAACAACCCTTTAGGTACTACAGGACATCGCCTAAAACCTAGACCAAGTCTTACTCAAAAATCAATTCGATTGGAACAATCACGAACACATCATAATATGCCCAAACATTCCCAAACAATACTTGATCAAATTACATAACACCATTGTTCACAAAGGAACCAATTTTAATTACTAAAGTGTTCCACGGTGCCCAACTAAGTCAACTAGAATAGTACTACGGAACCTAGACCGAGACTACACCTTGATCTTAAACCTCAACGAAAAGACAACCATTATTATCTAGAACCATGCATCCAATAGAACCATTACATAGTAATCTAAAAGAGATTTCCAACGATAGTTTACACGTCCAAAACGGAGTCCGGACGAAGAAGTTATGGTCTCCGGAAGATTGAACGTAAAACGGACAATTTTTATAAAGTGTTCGGCCGGACATTATGAAAAATCCCTGTTTTAGCTCCGAATTTTACTCCTTTCGTTCTAAAACTTAGGAGTACCTATATATACTTCTATCCTAACATTTAAAGATAAGAAAACTCAATTCATGTGCCTCTAAAACCCAAATAACCCCAACATTATTAAAGAACATAAAACTAAATTTCACAACACAAACTTAATCACAAGGGACCCAATTCTATCACTAGGGTACACTACAATGTTCACTAAGGTCGACTAGAAGGACACCCAAGACTTAGACCAAAACGCATTCTTCAATCACACAAAATATCAAATGAAAGCCTTCAGAGGTATTGTGCGGCCGCCCACCCGGGTCTGTGCGGTCGCCCAAAAGGCCGTCAAGCAAGAACAAAACCATTCAGATAGTTGTGCGGTCGCCCCACCATTTTGGGCGGTCGCCCAACCCTCTGTTCTGCCGGAAAACGGAAGGGATGAACTGGGTTCTCCCATTTCTCATACCCATTTCACACATTCTCAAAATCAATACTTCCCACATGAACCCCAAAGTACCCAAACAACAACTAACCAAAAAGGGGACCTTAATAACACCATCCATCAACCAAAACCAAGATCAAATCTCAATATTCAACAAAATCACCATTTTTAATCAAAACCCAAAATAAATTCCAAATAAATTCTAAATTCAACCAAACTTCAAATATAACACATCAAGCATTATATAAACATGATATGAACATTTTAGCATAAAAATGGGGGAAAAGCAACTTACTTGAATTTTCTCAAATTTACCGGAACTCGAATATTTTTAGCCCTCTACGATCCTAACGACGATCTAAACAAGTTTCATGTTTTAAGAAATGAGAAATAATGAGAGGAAGAGGAAGAAAATGAAGAGAGAAGTGAGAGAGAAACTTACCTTCCAATGGCTATGGAAAGAGAGGGAAAATGACTAGGAAGGGAGAATGGTGAGGTGAAAGTGAGGGAGGTGAGGGGAAAAGAGGGAGTAAGTAGGAGATTTACACACAGACCCCCTCCCCTACACACTAACTCAATCATCTTATTTTCCCCACTAACATTTAAGACCCAACACTTCTACACTAGCACAAATGACCCAAATAAAATGCTAGTCATAATTTATTATAACACATAAAATGCACACATAAATTATTAATTAAATAATAATTTAAATAAATAAATAAGCAAATAAATAAATAATAATTATTTATTACTAATAAAATAGAGCCTAGTTTTCGGGTCGTTACAATCTACCCTCCTTAAAAAGAATTCGCCCACGAATTCACTCATCAAACTTCACCACACGCGGTCATAATGAGGCGACAAAATATCAACTCACATAAAGCACTTGTAACCCCAAATCAAGTACCTATTAAAGATTTCAGACATCAATTCCATGACTCAAATAAACCCACACATAATGAACACATACATATCTCAAGCATATTCATATCAACATCCTAAAGTTAACTTCCTCTTTCATCCCGAATTTCACATTCTCAAAACTATCACTTGTTCACCAATTCTGAGACACAGCTGGTTTGATCCTAATTAGCATCACGCTCACCATCGACCCTTAAATCATAAACATCCATAAGCTTTACTTTTCCGGTTCACCCGTACGCATTGACGATCTAGACATCATACCAAGTAATCATACTACTACCCGAACAAATAAGAGAAGGAATAGGCTAACGATTATTGTCACCCAATGACTCAATGAAATACTCAAAAATTTACCGTCATCAACTATCCGATCGAATGAGATTCCCCTACCACACTCACTTCCTCATGATATAAAACATAATACAGTCAAAAATCTTAGAATTTCTCAAACTACATGCATTACCTCATACTTAGTTTTCTAAGAAAATATCCAGAAATTCAAAACATTAAGCCATCTCGAGCTTACTCAACTTCTTAAACCATGAAAAGTTAAAGAAATTTCTCATCCTCCAAATGTTCACCGCGTGACTATATCTCTAAGGATTACCATTAAAGTAGCAACTGTAACGATCCGAAATTTTCACAATCTTTGTTTCAATAAATAGTAATATATTACAACTTACAACTCTAAAAGATATTACAAAGGATCGCTAATAACCCGAAATATTCAATAAACTGCTCCGTCCCAATACAAAATCATAGCACCCCTTTAATATGCCCAAGTATCTATACTCAACTTCTTTTACAAATTCTTAATCCAAACGAGGGCGCCACCAAGAAAAGATTCAGAACCATGTGACAACTGTTCACTAAAACCCAAAAACGCCTTTAATATTGTTCGAGAATTTCTCACTTTCTCAAAATATGTGTAGTCCTTTAAACTGAACGCGCTTACTATCATTAATGATTATAACTTCCACAATATACTCATAACTCGTATTGCTTTAACTCAATTCCAGTCATGTATTAAAATGATCCCAAAAGTATCATAACTCAACTTCTTATTATGACCCGTAATAAATTAAGTATTCCCTCATACTAAACAATTCCGATGCACTCACGTAGATGTACTAAAAGTAAATAAACATCTCCTATCAAGAAATTCTCAAATTGAATCTTTAACTCTTTTAACCCAATCGATACTATATGTCCACCGATCCACCTATCAGTATTGTAGCTTATATTAACTCATCATATAACCCAAGTTCCCTATCGATCAAGCGACATATTGCCCCCAATATAAATTATACCCAAGACTTCAAAATTAATATTGCCAACAGAATAAGCTAAATTCCATGCACAACCCTCTAATAAAGATTTTCTGATTTTCAATATAGAACCTGAACATTATATATACTTAGTATGCTCCTAAACAAGTCAAACACACTAATATAGAATTATTCCCCACCTGTCGATGGCACCCAAGAAATTCGAGACACCTTGAAAGCTGGGCCATACTACATAATTCGTCAATATCCTGTATAGGTGACATAACCAATTCACCTTACCTCAATCAGTATAAATCACGAAATTTCGTACTCGAGAATACACCTCAACATAAATCACTTAATAAGAACAAACATACGAACATAGCACAAGATATTTCCACTTTACGAGATAGGTACGTCCAAGCCATCAAAACTCGCACTCTCGATTCCCAAGCCGACAAATCCCCAATGGAACCAACACTATTGACACCAATCTTATACTTGATAAACGACAAGAGAAGGAACACTCGATGTCAATATCACGACTCATAACTCAACCAACTTCTAACTTAACTTCATACTTTCAAGAAAACTTAGTTTCTAAACCACTCAAAATCATAACACCCAAGTATTGAAACCTATTCAATATCAGAGTTCTTATTCCCATTCAAGTTCTAAAACCATTGCTCTGATGCCAACTGTAACGCCCCGGAAATCTCAAAAATCCATAAATAAAAACTTTACAAAATGTGCATCTCCAAAATGTAATATACCAAACCGGGCGCGTGAATTCAACTATAAACCAATACCAACAAACAACACCTCAACGAGATTATAACTCGGAGACTAGAAACAAATGCGGAAGCAAGAACAACTATTAACAAAAATATCCAAAGTACAACCATATATACAAAACACTGAACGACTACAAACCCACAATAAAATACATAAAGGCTCCGAAGAGCAACTATCCCAAATACGATCAACCTGCTCAGAAGGTTCCCGCTACAACGGACCTCACAACGCTACCACTTGCTTTCCTGGGGGGGGGGGGTTAAGGAAAAATAATTTGAAACAAGAAACGGGGTGAGATAAAATCTCAGTAAGTTACTAAATGCATCTACATGGCATAATATCATGCAAATCAACGATAACTGAACAAGTAAATCACGTAACAACAAATGAGAAAGCTCCCTATCGCCAACTGTCCCATACCAGTTGGAAATAACGACTGACTCATCATGCAGCACATAAGACTGAAATAAACACGTAACAAAGGATACTTAGCCAAGGTTTCACCAAACTGATAGAACAATCGCTGCGCAGCTTCAACCGATCAACCAATCAACACTAGCAGTATAACCACTGAAGAGAACCCCGGTCAGAACCCACCAATCAATCAATCAACCCATCAAGCCATCTTCATAGTAGCATAAAAGCTGAAGAGAAAACCCCCGGTACCGGAACCAATAACCAAATGAAGTAGGGACGGGAGACATGCCACAAAGTCATGCTCCAAGTAAAGCTAAAATGCACACAAATGAGCTAGCTCTTCTCACATCCAAGGCCAGACTGGAGGAGGGTAATAATGCGGCAAAACAATTGTCAACATCACAATGGACTTGGCTGTGCCATCATAATGTTTCGCATCGCCCAAACACACACAAAATACCAGCTGGACTCGCAAGTAAAGGCTAAATAAAAAAATACTAGCACAATAAATAACCATTGATTCCAAAGTAGGGAATCATACCAATTAATCACCATAAAATATGCAAACGATTACTCAAGAAGAGTTCAACAACAATAGCACAAGGAGTTTCTCATAAAAGAGTCCAACAACATTGACCATTAAAACATAATGATTCCAAGATAAGGCATGTACCAAATACATCCTAAATATGATACCCACAAGTTAATCATAAAGAGCACAACCCAAACGGTCGCTCGCAAATGGCACAATGACCAAAATGACCCTAAACATTTACTCATAAAGATATACTAGGACCATGAACTCAACCATCTCATCACACCTGGAATTCCAAAGTAGGAAATCAGAATGAATACACCTTAAGGTTAATCAAACCGTAAGTACCCAATTGCCAATTCACGCTTTACCTCAGTCCATAACGAACCAATTCTAAACACCCCAAACGAATCCAAAAGGTTACACTTATTAGAACATGATCACGACCGGACTAAACCCTACACTTTGGTGTTCAATAACAACCCTCTAGGTACTACAGGACATCGCCTAAAACCTAGACCAAGTCTTACTCAAAAATCAATTCGATTGGAACAATCACGAACACATCATAAGATGCCCAAACATTCCCAAACAATACTTGATCAAATTACATAACACCATTGTTCACAAAGGAACCAATTTTAATTACTAAAGTGTTCCACGGTGCCCAACTAAGTCAACTAGAATAGTACAACGGAACCTAGACCGAGACTACACCTTGATCTTAAACCTCAACGAAAAGACAACCATTATTATCTATAACCATGCTTCCAATAGAACCATTGCATAGTAATCTAAAAGAGCTTTCCAACGATAGTTTACACGTCCAAAACGGAGTCCGGACGAAGAAGTTATGGTCTCCGGAAGATTGAACGTAAAACGGACAATTTTTATAAAGTGTTCGGCCGGACATTATGAAAAATCCCTGTTTTAGCTCCGAATTTTACTCCTTTCGTTCTAAAACTTAGGAGTACCTATATATAATTCTATCCTAACATTTAAAGATAAGAAAACTCAATTCATGTGCCTCTAAAACCCAAATAACCCCAAAATTATTAAAGAACATAAAACTAAATTTCACAACACAAACTTAATCACAAGGGACCCAATTCTATCACTAGAGTACACTACAATGTTCACTAAGGTCGATTAGAAGGACACCCAAGACTTAGACCAAAACGCATTCTTCAATCACACAAAATATCAAATGAAAGCCTTCAGAGGTATTGTGCGGCCGCCCACCCGGGTCTGTGCGGTCGCCCAAAAGGCCGTCAAGCAAGAACAAAACCATTCAGATAGTTGTGCGGTCGCCCCACCATTTTGGGCGGTCGCCCAACCCTCTGTTCTGCCGGAAAACGGAAGGGATGAACTGGGTTCTCCCATTTCTCATACCCATTTCACACATTCTCAAAATCAATACTTCCCACATGAACCCCAAAGTACCCAAACAACAACTAACCAAAAAGGGGACCTTAATAACACCATCCATCAACCAAAACCAAGATCAAATCTCAATATTCAACAAAATCACCATTTTTAATCAAAACCCAAAATAAATTCCAAATAAATTCTAAATTCAACCAAACTTCAAATATAACACATCAAGCATTATATAAACATGATATGAACATTTTAGCATAAAAATGGGGGAAAAGCAACTTACTTGAATTTTCTCAAAGTTACCGGAACTCGAATATTTTTAGCCCTCTACGATCCTAACGACGATCTAAACAAGTTTCATGTTTTAAGAAATGAGAAATAATGAGAGGAAGAGGAAGAAAATGAAGAGAGAAGTGAGAGAGAAACTTACCTTCCAATGGCTATGGAGAGAGAGGGAAAATGATTGGGAAGGGAGAATGGTGAGGTGAAAGTGAGGGAGGTGAGGGGAAAAAGAGGGAGTAAGTAGGAGATTTACACATAGACCCCCTCCCCTACACACTAACTCAATCATCCTATTTTCCCCACTAACATTTAAGACCCAACACTTCTACACTAGCACAAATGACCCAAATAAAATGCTAGTCATAATTTATTATAACACATAAAATGCACACATAAATTATTAATTAAATAATAATTTAAATAAATAAATAAGCAAATAAATAAATAATAATTATTTATTACTAATAAAATAGAGCCTAGTTTTCGGGTCGTTACATCGGCAACACAACATGAGGCTCAATCCTGCAAAATGCACTTTTGGGGTTATCCGAGGTAAAGTTCTTGGCTACATGGTTACCGAGAGAGGAATTGAAGCAGATCCCTCAAAAATCAAGGCAATCATTGATATGCCTCCTCCAAAGACACAGAAAGAAATCAAAGGTTTCATGGGCAGACTTTAGTACATCAGTCGGTTTGTGCACCAGCTTACTTCCATGTGTGAGCCAATCTTCAAGCTACTCAAGAAGAATATGGCTCTATAATGGACCGACTCTTGCCAAGAAGCTTTCGACCAAGTGAAGCATTAATTGACATTCCCTCCAGTTTTGGTTCCACCTCACAAGGAGAAGCCTCTCTTGCTCGACCTCACAGTGAATGATGAAGCCCTTGGGGCTATGCTAGCACAAGAGCAACGAGACTCCACACAGGAGAATGCCATTTATTCTGTCAGTCGCCGATTTCAAGGAGGCGAAAAGAATTACTCCGTCTTGGAGAAGTCATGTACAGCATTGGTTTGGGTTACTCAAAAGCTCAAACATTACATGGAAGCCTTTCCAATAGCTAGTAGCAAAAGTGGACCCGTCCGCTACATCTTTGAGAAGCCTTTCATGTCAACAAGTATTGCCAAGTGGTACTTCATGCTCACTGGCTATGATATCACTTACGTCACACTCAAATCCATCAGGGGGAGGGTGCTCAGTGATCAGCTTGCTGAATTTCCGTGCGACGAAGTGAAGGGGGAGGAAATACAGTTTCCCGACGAGCACTTGATTTGCACTACAACCGAGGAAAATAAGTAGAAACTTTTTTTTGATGGCGCAGCCAATAAGCACGGTTATGGGATAGGAATGTGTAGACACCCCGCCTTGGACCGCTCACCCCGATTGCACACTTGATTTTGTGTTTCTCCCTCTTTTAAGTGTTTTCTGTTAGTTTCTGTTACTTTGGTTAAGTTCTAGACGGGCTCCGTTAAGTCTAGGGACTAAACTGAATAACGGTTCTAACTTTCTAGTCCATTCTGTCAGAAATCGCCACTCAGAGTCGCGCGCCTCCGCCCCTTGAGGCCAGACGCGCGCGCCTTCCGCCGCCAAGGTGCGATGCGCGCGCTTCTGGGGCGTGTCAGTTACAGATTCTTCACAAGAATCTCTCCCTTGCTCATTATACATGATTTTGCCCGGGAAAGATTTCTTGGAGACTCCGTTTGGCTCCAAAAACAGTGACTTTACAACTATAAAAACCCCTCCAATCCATCATTGGAGGAGGACCTTGGACATCATTACTTTCAAACCTTTTTAATCACTTCTTTCATAGACTCTTCTTGGTACTTCTTCAATAAAGCAATCATTCTCTTCTTCCAGGCTTCACAAGAGATTCTTTTTGAAGGATACTATAGGTAAAGATCTTAAACATTTCTCCTCTCCTTCATCTTCTTCTTCTTCTTAAATCAAACATGCAATCACCCAATACCATTTGGGACATGACACCAATGGTCCTTTCATTACATTGAATTGGCCTAGGAGTCATCTCCCTACATTTCAAACTCTAAAACCCCTTTTTATCATCATTTAGTAGGAAGAACACATTTATCTTAAAAAGTGAATTATGAACAAACAAGACCGACTTTGATCGGGCGAAATGGGTGTTTAAGTACTTCCCATTTCGTAACCTAACCCCCGAACCCCTCATCCCAAAGAATCTCTGTTTTCGTAAATCAAACTTAGGCTCATAAACATTAAGTTTTCTTACGTTCCTCAAAAACGTTGGTGGCGACTCTAAAACACAATTAGACATCCTAGGATAATTCACGCGCTCTATCCAAGCCGTGGTTCCCCCGGGGTATCTACAGTGGCGACTCCGCTGGGGACATTTGAGGGTTAAACTTGTGTTTCTGTTCATAATTGGCTTTTCTGGGCATTCTGGAAATTGACATGGGAAGCGCGCCCCTCGGACCTTCATGGTCCAAAGCGTGCGCGTCCCGAGTCAAATTCCAGAATCGCCCGCCTTCCATGTGTTCTTCCTATTCTTTCTATTATTTCGTGCTAACAAACACTGCAGGGGTTCCATCACACAATCAGGACCAGGGAAATCCCCTGAGTCCATAAGTTTCTGATAATCTGACAGGTGAGCCCCGAAGCGGGCGCCTCCCAGTTTCTATGCGCCAGGCGCGCACTTCCCACAACACTAGCCCGAGGCGCGCGCTTCTGGGCCAATTTCCAGGGCAATAACAGGTTTCAGTGACTGGACAGAACAGTGGGGTGTGGGCACAGTTGCCTGCATCAGAACAGAATTGAACCCTTGGACTGTTTAATTTCATGTTTTTATTTACCGGTCACACGGGTGATTCGGGAGTTGTAATTTACGTGCTTATGTGTTTTTTATCTTTTATTTTCAAAAAAAAAAAAAAAAAAAAAGTTTTTGTCACGTGATAGACCTCACACTACGTGCACATTACTCCTATAAACTGCTCCCTATCGAGTCGCACAAGTCCAACCCCAAACCCGTCGAGGCCCGTCCTAGAAAGTTTCAAGCTCCACTCGACCTTGGGTCTTTCGAAGCGGTAAACCTCAGCCCGTGGCGTAGTTCATGACTACATGCCGGGGGTGACCTTTGAGCCTCATATTCAAGCCGAGACCTCGTCATCAAGAACTTTGATGACATATCAGTATCTCCCGACACGACTCCCGAGGACCTCACGGCAATGATAGGTCACATTCACTTCGGCAATGTCATCACTTTTGCCGACATGGACCTCCCGCCATTTGGGTCCGAACACAATGAAGCCATCTACCTCAAAGTAAGGGCAAGGGGGAGACCCATCTCAAGGGTTCTAGTAGACGGTGGCTCTGCACTCAACTTAATGCCTAACCGAGTCATGGGCATACTGGGGCTCAAAATCTCCGATTTACAACCCTCCGCACAAGTCATTATAGGGTACGACAGCACTGCCCGTACAGTCATGGGAATGTTAGAGGTTGATATCAAATTTGGAAGCATGATCATGTCCGTCCCATTCCAAGTACATGATGTCCCTGCTTCATTCAACTTACTTCTGGGCCGACCTTGGATCCACAGTTCCAACGCGGTGCCTTCCACTCTCTATCAGTGCGTCAAGATCAGAAACGGGGATGAGATAGTCATTATCATGGCTGAAAATGTCACCATCCACAGAAATGGGGGACAACCCGTTCACCAAGTCCAACACGGGATAGAAGATGCCACTCTCTCCGGCGTCAACACCATTGACAAAGAAGGGGGAAACAGACAGTGGGTCCCCAGCAATCCTAAAGTCCTCTGCATGATGAGGAACATGAATCACTTTCCCGGTCTCGGCCTAGGGAAACATCAACAAGGGATATTACACCCCGTGGAAGTTCTTTTTGTCAAGAACAAGTTTGGTCTAGGATACGAGCCTACCAAGGATGACTTGAAGTACGAGCAAGCAGTCAAGAATCAAAGGACCCAAGCTCGCAAAGAAGGTCGACGATAAGAATCAAAGTTCCTTTTGTTCGCCAAGGGGAAGATGTTCCGTACATGATCTTTCCCGAACCGTGGGTTAACGGTAAGGGCGTCAGAAAGCCCGGTCTTGAGATCTTCACCGATTGTGAAATACCGGCACTAGAAAGGGAACCTACTCCAATGTCACCCCGAGAGTGGTGGGGCAAGAAAGTGACTATAGAATCCGAGGTAGAGATTACCGTGGGGGAAGAACTATTCGATCTAGCCTCCATGTTCGAAGAATTTGCCATCATGGACGATTGTCAAGTCAACACCATCTCCGACAACACATAAATGGAGAGTCCATCTATTAGCAAGATTCAGCCAAGCTCCGAGCCAATCAACAACTGGTATTCAACAAAGGGGCCCATAGTATCCGAGGATTTCTTGATCCGAGAAATGGGTTGCATACCCCGCACAGCAACAAAGGAAGAGCGGCTCACACTTACTTTCGAGTCCGAGAGTGTTTCTAATGCCCTCACCCAAGAGAATATGGAGGCAATAGCCGAGCGTGTGTTTCCTTTCTTTGCTAATGAAAATTCGATATTTCTGAGTACCCCGAGATTGCAAACATCATAAATGATGAATTAACTAATAACGAACTTAATGAACAAGTTAATAACGATTCAAATGATGATGAAATAGACCACGAAAACATAACATACCTAAATGAACTAGCTCAACAGGTTTGTTGTCGTGGTGAAAATGGTCCAGGGGCTGATGAAGAATTGCATACTGTTAATCTGGGTACCGACGAAGAGCCGAAAGAAACAAAGATTGGCAGCTTCTTCAAGGGGGAAGACAAAGACAGATTGACTGCACTGCTCAGAGAATTTGTGGATGTATTCGCATGGTCGTACAAAGACATGCCGGGTTTGGACAGAAAGGTCGCGGAGCACAGAATTCCGATCAGAGAGGACGCCAAGCCAGTAAAGCAGAAGCTCAGAAAGATCAAGCCAGAATGGTCTCTACAAGTCAAGGAAGAGATTGAAAAGCTCCTCAGTGTGGGTTTCATCAAAGTCATTGAGTATCCAACTTGGCTAGCCAACATTGTGACAGTCAGAAAAGCAAACGGCAAGGTTCGAGTTTATGTGGACTTCCGGGATTTGAACAAAGCTTCCCCGAAAGATGATTTCCCACTACCAAACATCGACATGCTCTTCGATTCAACTGCCAACTATGAAGTCCGCTCATTTGTGGACGGTTTTGCCGGTTACAATCAGATTCTCATGTCCGAAGAGGATCAACACAAGACAGCTTTCACAACTCCGTGGGGGACTTCTACTACACAGTCATGCCGTTCGGACTAAGGAACGCTGGGGCTATCTACCAGAGGGCTGTTATGGACCTATTCCACGACATGATTGATAAAGAGATTGAGGTCTATGTGGATGACATGATCATCCATTCAAAGGGAACCAACGGTCAACATTTAATCGACCTTCGCAAGTTCTTTGAAAGGCTTTGACAACACAACATGAGACTCAATCCGGCAAAGTGCACTTTTGGGGTCATCATAGGGAAGGTTTTAGGTTACATGGTCACTGAAAGAGGAATAGAAGCCGATCCCTCCAAGATCAAGGCAATCATTGACATGCCTCCCCCAAAGACACAGAAAGAAATCAAAGGTTTCATGGGCAGACTCCAATACATCAGCCGGTTAGTGTACCAACTCACTTCTATGTGTGAGCCAATCTTCAAGCTACTCAAAAAGAACGTGGCTCTAGAATGGACCGATGCGTGCCAAGAAGCTTTTGACCAAGTGAAGCATTACTTGACATGCCCTCCAGTTTTAGTTCCACCACACGAAGAGAAGCCTCTCTTGCTCTATCTCACTGTCACTGATGAAGCCCTAGGGCCTATGTTAGCACAAGAACAGCGAGACTCCACAAAAGAGAATGCCATCTACTTTGTCAGCCGCCAGTTTCAAGGAGCTGAAAAGAACTACTTTGTCTTAGAGAAGTCTTGTGCTGCATTGGTTTGGGTTACTCAAAAGCTCAAACATTACATGGAGGCCTTCCCAAACTAGTTGGTAGTAAAAGTGGACCCGCTCCGCTACATCTTCGAGAAGCCTTTCATGTCAACAAGAATAGCCAAATGGTATTTCATGCTCGCCGGCTACGATATCACTTACGTCACACTCAAATCCATTAGGGGGAAAGTGTTCAGTGATCAGCTTGCTGAATTTCCGTGTGACGAAGTGAAGGGGGAAGATGTGCAGTTCCCCGACGAGCATTTAATTTGTGCTACAACAGAAGAAAACAAGTGGCAACTTTTTTTCGATGGCGCAGCCAATAAGCATGGGTATGGCATATGGATGTTACTTGTTGATCCAAAGGACATGTATACTCCAATTGCCATCCGCCTAGAATTTGAAGCCACTAACAACACCGCTGAGTACGAAGCTTGCATAGCGGGGCTCGAAGCAGCCCTCGAAAGAAATGTCACAAGTTTAGAAGTATTCGGGGATTCCTTGCTCATCATCAACCAGACATCCAGAAAATGGAAGACTCAGGACTCAACCCTGCAACGGTATGGTCAACATCTCGAGAAGTTGGTTGAACAATTTCAAGAAATCACCTTCAATTACCTGCCAAGGGACAAGAACCGTTTTGCTGATGCACTAGCCACCATCGCTTCACTGGTCGAAATGCCTGAGGGTAAAATGGTGAAGCCCTTCAAAATTTCCCGACGAAACAGTCCGGCATACTACATGAGTATTGAGATCAAAGAGGTCCAAGAAAACTCCCCGTGGTACGCATATATCATGAATTTCCTCAAGGATGGTACTTATCCCGAGAACAGCAATAAGAAGTCTCAAATGGCATTGGAAAGACTAGCCTCCCGATATGTACTGATTGGGGAGAGAGTCTACAAAAGGCATCACGAGGGGATCAATCTTCTATGTGCAAATGAGACCGAAGCTCAAGAAATAATGCACGAGATCCACGAAGGTGAATGTGGGCCCCATATGAACGGGTTTATGTTGGCCAAGAAGATACTCAGCATAGGTTATTATTGGAGTACATGGAAAGGGACTGCATCGAGAAAGTCAAGAGGTGCGCCAAATGCCAATTCCATGCCAATCTACAGCACACTCCACCCTCACAGCTTTACAATATGACCACACTTTGGCCTTTCTCTTGTTGGGGCATAGACATCATCGGCAAAGTTCACCCTACTAGAAGCAACGGGCAATCTTTCGTCCTAGTAGCCGTGGACTATTTTACAAAATTGGTCGAGGCACAGGCTTACCGAGTTCTCAACGCCAGGAAAGTGGCCGAATTCGTGAAAACCCACATCATGTGCCGATACAGCGTTCCTCATGAGATCATCTCAGATAACGGGTCTCACTTCGAGAAAGAGATGGACGCACTCCTGGTAGAATACAACATTACCAAGCACAAGTCATCTCCATACCGCCCTCAAGCCAACGGCGCGGTCGAGGCAGCTAATAAGACAATCGAGACCATTGTGAAGAAAATGGCCTCCACTGGAAGGGATTGGCCTGAAAAGTTACCTCTGGCATTATGGGGCTACCGGACGTCAATACGGACAGCGACTGGAGAAACTCCTTATGCACTGGTATATGGTTCCGAAGCTGTACTACCAATAGAGCTCGAAGTTCCGTCCTTGCGGGTCCTCCTCGAGAACCAAGTCAATGAAGTCGATTGGATGCAAAGTCGATATGAACATCTAGCCCTACTCGACGAGAAAAGGCTAAGGGCAATCGAACGTACGAGGGCCTATCAACAAAGAATGTCTAGGGCTTTCAACAAAAAGGTGAAGCCCCGAAACATCAGTATGGGATATTTGGTCCTAAGACAACACCCTCCTAATGCCATGAACCCCCTTGGAAAATGGGGACCCCGGTGGATTGGTCCGTACGTAGTCAAGAAGATACTAAGCGGCGGTGCAGTCCGACTTGTGGATTTAGACGGAGATCAGCTACCAAAGGAAGTCAACCTCGACAAATTGAAGAGGTTTTACGTCTAATAAACGAAGACCATAAATAAAAAAAAAAAAAAAAAAAGGGCTCGCTAGGTTGAAAACCCGCAAGGGCGGCCTAGGCAAAAATTAGAGCACGTGTAAAAAAGAAGCCCGCTAGATTGAAAACCCGAAAGGGCGGTCTAGGCAAAAAACAGGGTGCACATAAAAAAATAAAAAAAATGGTCTTCGTTTGTTTGAACTACGGAGACCTGAGCCTCTACACTGGAGGAACGTAGGCAACCTTCGGGTGCAGTCTAAAACATAAACAAATACCCAAATCATTCTCAAATTAACGAGATGCAATTTTATTCATTCACTAAATCATATTTACCATTACAACGGAAATGTTGAGCTAATAAAAGACATTAAAACATTGAAATCCTAACAAGTGGTCTATTCTAATTGCAATCTCATGGGGTACAAAGAAATATTTAATCTTTCTTCGGTTTGGGGACCCATCGCTTTTGGGGATGGCCTTTAGTCTTCTTGGATGGAGGTGGAGCATTCTCGAGACCACCAAGACGAGAAAAGACACTCGGACGAGTCGGAGCTTCATCAACAACCTTCTCCTTACCCTTGCCGGAAGGAGCTTTGACCGGAACAACCACGGGACGCTTCTACACATGAGAAGAATTCTCCTTTCTTCTTCTTAGGCAAATAACGAGGCCTATAATCCCTCACATGGACCACCGGCTTCGCGGAATCCACGGCAACAACATCCTCATTTGGTCTTCCCAAACGATCAAAAACTCTAGGATGCGTCTTCACGATTGGAGCAATAGGGACGGACTTATCACCTTCGGGGATGGAAACCTTGACTTCAAAAGTAAAGGTCATCGGGGCCATCGCTACAAGAATTTTGAGGTATAGGGTAAAGAAAAGGATGCAGAGTATTGCTGTATGATCATTCTGATCGAAAATGGTTTAAATTTATAGCTGTTGGAGTGCCCTACTCAGAAAAGAAAGGGGCTGGAATTCAGCAAGCCAGAAGCGCGCGCCTCCGACAAGCGATTCCAGATGCGCGCGCCTCCCGCTACCAAAGCCAGACGCGCGCGCGTTTGACAGCAGACAGAAACAGAACATGCCCTTGTCAGTTCAAGAAAGAAGCCCAGGCACGTTCAAACGCCTTCCATCTACAGAAAAAGATCAATCCCACCGACAAGAGAAGCTCAAAACGATGGCAGCAAGCACTCGGAAGGGCTCACATTAATTTGGTCCGCCCTTAAGGCATGTCTAAAAACTGAAATAAGATAGAAACTCCCATTCAAAGTAGGGTGTCTTTTATTTTCTCAAAGATCAGTTTTTTACAATTCATCCCCAGCACAAAGCATTCCGCAGTCAACTGTGCCCGCACCCCATCAAAAGTCAAAGTCAAACAGTCAAACATCAAAGTACGACTCACGATAACAACTTGGTCCGGGGAGATCCACGGAATCACTGCTTCATCATCAAGCAAGATCTACATCCATTCAAGGCAAACGGTCCTCCGGGTCCCGCACTTCAGCAAACGGTCCTCCGGGTCCCGCACTTCCAGCAAACGGATCTCGCTCTCAGCAAAGGGTTCCCGTATTCCAGCAAACGAATATCGCTCTCAGAAAACAGCTGCTTTTAGCAAACGGATCTCGCTCTCAGCAAACGGATCCCGCATCCAGCAAACGGATCTCGCTCTCAGTAAACAGATCCCGCTTCCAGCAAACGGATCTCGCTCTCAGCAAACGGATCCCGCATTCAGCAAACGGATCTCGCTATCAGCAAACGGATCCCGCTTCCAGCAAACGGATCTCTCTCTCAGCAAACAGATCCCGCTTCCAGCAAACGGATCTCGCTCTCAGCAAACAGATCCCGTTTCCAGCAAACGGATCTCGCTATCAGCAAACAGATCCCACTTCCATCAAACAGATCCCGCTTCCAGCAAACGGATCCTGCTATTGGCAAAGCCTCTCACACAGGAAGCGCACCCTTATCTCTCAAAGCCGCTCACACAGGGAGCGCACCTCTTTCCTCCGTAATTTCAAATTCCTGCTTTTATCGAGTCTTTTCCTTTTCTGGGTGATGTCCTAGGCGGATGTCTGTCTTTCGTCGGCGCGCTTGCCTTGCAATCCACGCCGCCGAGGGGCTCTGTAGACACCCCGCCTTGGACCGCTCACCCCGATTGCACACTTGATTTTGTGTTTCTCTCTCTTTTAAGTGTTTTCTGTTAGTTTCTGTTAGTTTCTGTTACTTTTGTTAAGTTATAGACGGGCTCCGTTAAGTCCAGGGACTAAACTGAATAACGGTTCTAACTTGCTAGTCCATTCTGTCAGAAATCGCCACTCAGAGTCGCGCGCCTCCGCCCCTTGAGGCCAGACGCGCGCTCCTTCCGCCGCCTAGGTGGGATGCGCGCGCTTCTGGGGCGTGTCAGTTATAGATTCTGCCCAAGAATCTCTCCCTTGCTCATTATACATGATTTTGCCCGGGAAAGATTTCTTGGAGACTCCGTTTGGATCGAAAAACAGTGACTTTAAAACTATAAAAACCCCTCCAATCCATCATTGGAGGAGGACCTTGGACATCATTACTTTCAAACCTTTTTATTCACTTCTTTCATAGACTCTTCTTGGTACTTCTTCAACAAAGCAATCAATCTCTTCTTCAAGGCTTCACAAGAGATTCTTTTTGAAGGATACTATGGGTAAAGATCTTAAACATTTCTCCTCTCCTTCATCTTCTTCTTCTTCTTCAATCAAACGTGCAATCACCCAAAACCATTTGGGACATGACACCAACGGTCCTTTCATTACATTGAATTGGCCTAGGAGTCATCTCCCTACATTTCAAACTCTAAAACCCCTTTTTATCATCATTTAGTAGGAAGAACACATTTATCTTAAAAAGTGAATTATGAACAAACAAGACCGACTTTGCTCGGGCGAAATGGGTGTTTAAGTACTTCCCATTTCGTAACCTAACCCCTGAACCCCTCATCCCAAAGAATCTCTGTTTTCGTAAATCAAACTTAGGCTCATAAACATTAGGTTTTCTTACGTTCCTCAAAAACGTGGGTGGCGACTCTAAAACACAATTAGACATCCTAGGATAATTCACGCGCTCTAGCCAAGCCGTTGTTCCCCCGGGGTATCTACAGAATGTTGCTTGTCGATCCAAAGGACATCTACACTCCAATCGCAATCCGCCTCAAATTCGAAGCTACTAACAATATTGCCGAATATGAAGCATGTATAGCGGGGCTAGAAGCAGCACTAGAAAGAAATGTCACAGAACTAGAAGTATTTGGTGACTCCCTGCTCCTTATCAATCAGACATCGGGTAAATGGCGAATCCAAGACCCGACCCTCCAACAGTATGGTCAACACCTCGAGGAGTTAGCTGAACAGTTCCAAGATATCACGTTCAATTATTTGCCAAGGGACAAGAACCGCTTCGCCGATGCTTTAGCCACCATAGCCTCATTGTTTGAAATGAGCCCTTCAAAATTTCAAGAAGGACTAGTCCGGCATACTGGATGAGTATTGAGATCAATGAAGTCCAAACCAATCCCCCGTGGTATAAAGATATCATGAACTTTCTCAACAACGGCACTTTCCCCGAGAACAGCAATGGGAAGTCTCAAGTAGCATTACAAAAGCTAGCCGCCAGATATGTGTTGATTGGAAACCGAGTCTATAAAAGATATCATGTTGTTCAAATTTATGATTAGGTCATAGAATTGCTTAATCCCAATCATGTTTAACACTTAGAATCCCCCAATTTTATTAGAACCTTTGTAAGGTACCTTTAGGATTCTTTGTGACCAGTACAGGTGTATAACAACTTTTTCAATCAAGGCAAACCAGCTAGAGGAAGCAAATCAGCAGACCATCATTCAAGTTGCCAATCAACTTACTACTCATGTTGCCGATCAGCAAAGACAGTCTGTACTGGTCGTCAGGTTACATCGCTCTACTTTAAAGTCAACCTTACGATTGTCTTTGTCCTTTCGTACTGTCTTATCTGAAAGTAGTTTATCTGCTCAGTCATGATTGTTGCGCCGTCTGACACATAGTTATTTTTAGCTCCACTCTGGCTCTACTTGCTTTTGCAGGTGACTGGTTGAGACAAAGGGGTCTTTACCTATCAGATTTTTGCAAGCATGTGTGTACTACATATCTTCGCCATTAATGCCAAAAATACTGCATTTAATGCTCCTCAACTACCCGGCTGGATATTCAAATTGCAAGCCTTCTTCAACAAGACTCTAGACATTAACTCCTATTATAAATAGAGGACTTAGAGCATTGAAGAGGGTTGGTGATTTTAGTGCATTGAAGAGAGTTGATTGTTTAGAGCATTCATTGAAGCTCAAACATTCTGTCAAGATAATCATTAGAACATTTATTAGGACATACACTTGTGCACAAACTCATCAACATTGTAAGTATTCCCGAACTAGACTATTCTAAGGAATACGTTACTTGAGTTACTCACACACCCACCTAAGTGAGATAAGTTCTCTCGAACTTGCCACTTAAAAACACTTGGTCAGATTTGTATTACGATCCATTAGTGATCTCTAGAATTTAGTCTTTGTATCCAGCAAAGCTGTTCTTGTAATAGACTAGGGATATCTAATAGTGCTCTTTACCCAAATCCAATTTCTGACCAAACTTGGAAGAGGACGTAGCAGTATTTATACTATGAACCTCTCCAAATCATTGTGTCCCTTGTTACTTATTTTGTCCTTGCCGGTTGGAACTCTATCACCGGCAGATCGTACTTGTTCTTACTGATTCATTGTAATTTCTATTTACCAATCTCTTGAAATTGTATTGAACTTTGTAAACTCACTTTGTGTTAAACCAAGCTCTCAAAATCGTTTTATAAACTGTTTTGTGTGAGTTAACCTAAGTCATATCTTCTCCGCTGCGCTTACTGATAATAGTTTGCAAACTGATAAGTGACTTTGCATTTATAAAGTGTTTCTTTGAAAAAGTTTTAATTAGGCTATTCATCCACCCCTCTAGCCTATTTTCCTACCAATTGGGACTAACAATTGGTATCAGAGCTTGGAATTTTGAAAGAAATTTCCAAGCTTTGCAGGTTGTTTGCCGATACCATGGCAGGAAAAATCATGCAGTCATTCAACATCACTACTATTCTGTTGTTGAATGTCAACGAGTTTGGTGTCTGGAAATCTCGTATGATAAAGTATATGAACTCAATCGATGACCGGTTGATGAAGGTCATAGAAGGTGGTCCAATAATTCCTTTAAAAGTCTCAACCGCCTATAGACCTATTCCCTCCACTCCGCTGACACAACATGCTGATCGTGACACTGAACAAGAAACCCATATTCAGATTGAAGAAACTTTGGTTGAGAAACCCAGAGAGGAATGGACTTAGGACGACAAACTTTCAGCCGCCCTAGATGGAAAAGCATGCCACATTATATCTTGTGGTTTGGATGACAAACAGTACAAACTCATTGACTTGTGCTCCACGGCTCAAGAATGCTGGAACAAGCTCCTTGCATACTTTGAAGGTGATGAGCAGGTGAAGGAAAACAGACTCTACGATTGGATTGCTGAGTTTGAGTCCTTCAAGAAACAAGATGGTGAGTCTCTCAGGAGTGCCTACGACAGATTCTGCGAGGTAAGTAATTTATGTGCTTCATTAGGTAAGGTTTATACTATGAAAGACCTAAATATTCGTTTTCTAAGTTCTTTGGGAAATGAGTATCATACCAAGGTCACTATTGTTAGAGAAGTGAGAGACTTAAACAAGACTTCTATTCAGAATCTTGTGCCTAGTCTATTCCTGTATGAGAGAGAACTGCAAAAACTTAACGTTCTCAATAAAAAATTCAAAAACTTGTCTCTATCAGCTCAGTCACATATATCCTTCCCTTTAAACAAATTCCCTCCTATAGATCCCCATCCAACACCCTGCAGTTCCAAAACCCCATAAACATCCTCAGAGCAACCTATGGAAGAAGATGAATTTGCCGCCTTCGCTAGGAACTACAAAAGGTTTAAAGAATTCAAAAGGATGCAGAAAGGAAACTACCAGCAAGCAAAACCATTCACACCAGCATTTCAAAAGCCAGTAAGTTACAACAAACCCTCTACGAGTGCTACCGACGGAAAGAACAACAAAGGTGATCTTGTCTGCTTCAACTGCAGAAAACCTGGTCACTTAACTTCCAAATGTCCTCAACCAAAATATGAGTATGTGAGGAAGTCATTCAGTAAGAGACATCCTAAGTCTCGAAGCTTTGTTGCCGATGAAAGCACATAAAAGGCCTTGCCGGTTTGGTGTGAAACTGACTCAGACGAAGATGCCGATGAAGATGAAGATGCCGATGTAGGTTTTGTTGACCTATACTTAGAAGATGCCGATACATCCTCATTACCGACTCCAGTCTACTGAGATCCATCTCCTCCAAGAACTCCAGTCAGAGAAGAAGCTACTGGAAGACCTCAACCACACTTCAAAGAAATTAGTGTCAAAGCAGAAAACCCAAATGGATACAATGTTCATCAAGTGGGAACCTAACTCTATGGGCTGTGTAACTCCTCTCAATTCACTGTCACCAAACCTAAATCCTTACCGATGACCAGAAAACTCTCATTCACTTAATATCCAAGCATTGCCAGAAGCTTATCTAAACCCATCTCTTCTCTACCAGATTTCTCTCCCAAACCTATTCCATCTACCACCAAAATTTTAGCAGATCCCTTTCCTGAAATATCTAAAGCTGAAATGGTAGAAACAATGGATGAACTTTTTATTGATCATGAGAAGCTGAGTAGCGTTCATAAAGTGATGGCTGCTGATGTCAATAGAATTTCTGCAGAGAATGACTTTCTTATGTCTGAACTTAAAGTTCTCAAAGGACATGAGCTTGAGTCTGTTCTTCTAAAGAAAGAAAACCTAGATCTCAAAAGTCAAGTGGCAGTATTGATAGCTCAGATCGAATATCTTGTGAAAAGAAACAATCATCTCTCAAGGATTGTTGATTCTTACACAAAATCTAGAGTTACTGTTGAAACAATCCTACAGACCCAAATGTCATATAAGGACCAATCTGGGTTAGGATTCAATTCCAGCAGCAGTAGCTCTACTGAAACTTGTGCGGCCGAGAAAAGTGGTGAGAAAGTGGAATATAGTTCTGTTAACTCAGTACATGTGGATGCTAAAGCAAGTATATAGTGCTGTTGCTATGAAGTATCCTAAGAACCAGAACAAAAGGAAAGATAAGCACAAACAAAGTTATGTTAAGGTTGCTGACACTGAGGTTGCCGATAACGGTATTCTTGGTGAATACATCAGCAGAGCAAGTGCTGCCGGTCTAACCACATCTGCTGCCGATGGACAAGTACCTAAAAAGGTGACTGCCAAAGGCAAATAGAATGGGAAGAAAGGCAACACTAGCACCTTCAAACTTACTAAGTTTGTGCCTGCTCAATCCTCCAGTTCTGCCGATGCACTGACTAAACATAATGATGTTCTATCGACTCCACAGTCTATCAGTCAAGTGAGATGTTCTAATTGTTCTGATTATGGTCACAAGGCTCATGAATGCCTCTTGAAGCACCTGTCTGGACCCACTGAGGTTTCATCCTCAAGTGGTGGCCAGGTATGGTTGCCCAAGAGGAACTAACCATCGGACCCAAGAATAAGGGGTACCATAAGCATACTGTTTATTTCAGGAATGCTTCATGGCCTCAACTGGTGCAAGAAAGGATTTGTGGATTCTAGATAGTAGCTGTTCAAGGCACATGACAGGATTTGCAGATCTACTTGCTGATATTTCGGAAGCATCAGGTCCCCCAGTAGTTTTTGGTGATAATGCCAAAGGAAAAATCATCGGTATTGGTACCATCAAGAGAGGTGTAGTTACTGTACAGAAGGTCTCTCTAGTGGATGGTCTGAAACACAACCTTCTATCAATATCATAATTCTGTGATAAAGGAATGCAATATGTATTTACTACTTCCAGTTGCTATGTGAAAGACATTGCTTCCAGCGAAACTCTTCCCATTGCCAAAAGAAAAGGTAACATTTATGCAGTAGACTTAAGTGCTATTACTGGTGTTGCTAATGTTTGTTTTGTAGCTAAGAACATCAGTGAGAACTCATGGCTATGGCACAAGAGACTCAGTCACTTGATCTTCAAGTATCTATCTAAGCTTGCCGGTTCAAATCTAGTTACCGGTCTGCCTCAAGTGTCTGCTGATCAAGTAAAGAAATGCAAGGCCTGCCAGCTTGGAAAACAACATAAATCATCCTTCCGAAGCAACCCCTACAAGTCAACTTCTAATTGCCTCCAATTTCTACATATGGATCTATTTGGCCCCACAACTACGGCAAGTATTGGGGGAAGTAGATACACCCTAGTTGTAGTAGATGATTTCTCTAGATATACTTGGGTGGAAACTTTCAATCACAAGGATGACACTTATGCTGTTGCTACCAAGTTATTCAGACTACTACAGACCCAGAAAGAAAGCGATATCATCAGTATGAGATCAGACAACGACACTGAATTCAAGAACAATGGCATTGCTCAGTACTGTGATGATCATGGAATAGACCACAACTTCTCAGCTGCCGGTACACCCCAACAAAATGGTGTCGTTGAGAGGAAGAACAGAACCCTTATAGAGGCTGGTAAAACCATGATTGCTGAAGCAAGGCTGCTGAAATACTTTTGGGCTGAAGACATCAACACCGCCTGCTTTACTCAGAACAGATCTCTTATCAACAAATTCTATAACAAGACTCCTTATGAACTCTGGAGAGGCAGAATTCCTAACATTGGCTTCTTCAAAATATTCGGCTGCAAATGTTACGTTCTTTACAACGGTAAGGAGCACAGAGGTAAACTTGATGAGAAAGCTGATGAAGGAATCTTTGTTGGATACGCTAAACATAGTAAGGCCTTTCGAGTTTTTAATAAGAAACTTTTGAAAATTGTTGAATCTGTTCATGTAGCCTTTGATGAATTTGATTTGTTAGAGTCTGACAAGGCTCCAAATAGTACTAATGCTTCTAGTGCTCATGAGACAGGTGAATCCAGTAATTCTAACCCTGCAGGTCAAGTACCAGCTACTGATCCAGTCATTTCAGTGGTAGAACCAGCAGATACTCAATATTTCCCATCATCGGCAGAACATGATCATACCAATAAATTTCATAATCCATTTGCCGATACAAACTCTGCTGATCATCCTGAAGATAGATCCAGCCCTCAACCAATTTCTGTTATAAGACCTAATCCCTCAAGCTCTCATCCACCTCTCTCTCTCAAAACTCCTCTTCTCCTCTACCATCTGCTGATTATGATCCTCCTCTAGAATCTTTACAACAAGAGTCAGTAAGACATGATGTGCCGAGAGAAGTTAGAGAAGTTCATGATCATCCATTAGAAAATGTGATTGGTGATGTCTTTGGTCCCAGATTGACAAGGAACCTTAGCAAGGCATTTGATGAAAGTCTCTTCTCATCTGCTATGGTTTCTAACATAGAACCAAAGAAGACTGAAGAAGCTCTCAATGATCCTGGTTGGGTTGAAGCCATGCAAGAGGAACTGAATCACTTTGAAAGATGTAAAGTATGGGAACTTTTCCAAGACCAACTTCTCAGCAAGTTATTGGTACAAAAAGGGTCTACAGGAACAAGTTAGATGAAGCTGGGAATATCACTAGAAACAAAGCAAGGTTAGTTGCTAAAGGCTACCGACAAGAAGAAGGAATTGACTACGACGAGACATTTGCTCCGGTTGCAAGATTGGAAGCTATAAGACTTTTCTTAGCCTATGCTGCCTTCAAAGAATTCAAGTTATATCAAATGGACGTGAAAAGTGCCTTCCTGAATGGAGAACTCTAAGAACTCGTTTACGTTGAACAACCACCTGGTTTTGAGGACTCCAAGAAGCCTAATCATGTCTACCGATTGAAGAAAGCTCTCTATAGCTTGAAGCAAGCTCCAAGGGCATCGTATGACTATCTAAGTTCTTACTTAGTGATGGCTTAGGTTTCACTCGAGGTAAAATTGATACTACTTTATTTATTGCCAAGCATAAGGGTCATTTATTGTTTTTTCAAATATATGTCGATGATATTATTTTTGGTTCTACTAATGAATCACTTTCCAAGAGATTTGAGAAGATAATGCAGAGAAAGTTCGAGATGAGCATGATGGGTGAACTAACATATTTCCTTAGACTTTAAGTCAAGCAAACCAATGAGGGAATATTCATCAGTCAAGCCAAGTATGCAAAATAATTAATCAACAAGTTTGGCTTCGACAATGCTCATTCTCAAAGCACACCGATGGGCACTAACATTCATTTAGATAAGGATGAGTCAGGTAAGAAAGTAGATATGACTGTCTACCGAGGTATGATTGGCTCACTCCTCTATCTAACTGCCAGTAGGCCAGATATCATGTTTGCCATTTGTGTATGTGCCAGGTTTCAAGCTGACCCTAGGGAATCCCATCTGCAGGTTGTAAAACGCATTATTAAATATTTATGTGGTTCTTCTAACCTTGTATTATGGTATGCTAGAGATTCATCTTTTAATCTAATAGGTTATTTAGATGCAGACTTTGCAGCTTGTAGGGTGACCAGAAAAAGTACAAGTGGAACATGACAATTTCTTGGTGATCGGTTGGTGTCTTGGTCTTGTAAAAAGCAGGCATCAAATTTCCACTTCCACTACTGAAGCTGAGTACATAGCTTCCGGCAGTTGCTGTTCACAGATCCGTTGGATGAAGCAGCAGCTGGTTGACTATGAAGTTCCATCTCAAGTTTGTCCCATTTACTGTGACAATCAATCTGCTATCTCAGTATCAAACAATCCGGTCATGCGCTCCAAAACCAAGCACATAGACATCAAATACCACTTTCTGAAGGAACATGTAGAAAAGGGAAATGTTGTACTGCTCAAGGTTCATACCAATTTCCAAAGAGCAGACATACTGACAAAGCCCTTAGATAAGAAAAGATTTTAATTCCTCAGAGGTGAACTAGGTATGATTGATTACAATGGTTAAAATTGTGCTGACCTTGCTACTTGTGTTAGTCTGCCGATCAAATCAGCAAAGTGACTATATCTTGCCGACGAACACTATGCCGACAATATCTTGCCAATCAACATATTGACAAATTATGTCTTGCCGATATGAAACAAAAATTCAAAATTAAAATTCATCGGTAGATCTCATTCTAATGGATAAGGATTCTCTGACACATGACGTAAGCAATGTCAAATCAAAGGTACAATCGGTCACACCACTTCTCTGATACGTGTGTACACCGCCTTACCCAAATCGTGTTAAAGATTTATCCCAAAATCTTGTGATAAATCAGAAAGGTAACTCTTATATTTACAATATTATTGTTGCCATTTTACCCTTTCTCTCTCTTAAGTTTAATCATCTAAATTCAACCGTCCGGTTCGTGCATTTAATGCATTGTGTGCGCACGTTTTCCGAGTTATTCGCTAAAGTTAAACTCCTCATTATTTCTCTTCTCCCCATGCAAACCCTTCTTATTCTCTCTCTATTCCATAACATATAAAAGCTTCACATAAACCTCTTCTTATTCTTTTCGCTCTTCACTCACCTGAACTCTCCTTGTTTCTCGTATTTATCATCATCATCTCCTACCAGTCTACAAATATCTTACTCTAATCTCTGGTAACCATTTGATGATTTACATTTGTTCCTCAATTTTAGTTTGAATTAATTGATTTCTAACTTGTGAGATTTCTTGAGTGATTTTGCAGATAATGTCGAGCAACGAAAAGGATATCTATGGAGGCTATGTTGACTCCACATTCTTCGACGACACTCTTGACGGTCATTTCTTGAGAAATATATTGATTGGTTCTCTTCTAGACTCCTTCATCACTCCAACTGGTGCTGAGTTCATATTTTTGGGTCAAGTGCAAGAGTTCTTCTCCAACGCCTCAGTCATCACTGCCCCAAATGATCCGTCTACATTCATCTCCATGAATTCTACTATCATCGGCGTCCCTATCTCCATCACTCCATCCTCTATTTCTACTTCTTTCCCACTCCTTGGAAGTGAAGGCGTAACTAGTCTTACTGATGATAAGTCCTTGGACAAGGCATGGACAATTATGAGGGGAGCCGGTCCTAGACTTAGTGGAGATAATCATTTGAAATCTCATTATAGAAGGAGATATTTTTCTCTTGCTAAGATCGTAGATAGATGTTTGGTCTGTAGATTTGGATCTCACAGCCATGCAACTGATATTCAGTTTGAGGCAATGGCAGCCATTGTATTGTAAGAAGAATTCAACTGGTGTGCCTACCTATTTAGAGTCATTACAATTGCTGCTGTTAAGTGGAAACAAGACAAAAGAAAGAACAAGGCTCACCCTGGTAAGGGTTGTCACTATATGCTGATAAGCACAATCTTAAGGAACCATTCAGAGATTGTCAGAGCTTCCCCAGCACCTCCAAGTTTTGACTGTGACAAGCTCAAATCTTTCAAGCTTGCTGATTGGAACAGAATATCCAAGAAGGCTTCTACTGGCACATTAGTTGTTCCTATTGCTGGTACTCCGAAGAAGAAGAAGGCAAAGAAAGTTGTTAAGGTTGCTACTGTTGCTCCTACCGATGTCTCTACTCCTGCTCCATCTACCGACAGGATTCTTGCTGACTCAACTCCTGCTGCTCCTAAAAAAGGAAGTTAGTCAAGGGTGCTGATAAATAGCCAACCAAAAAGTCAAAAGTCATATCTGCCGTTCCAAAACCAAAACCTGCTGATCAGGTTCAGTCTGTGACAATTCCAAATGCTGATCCAAGAGACAAAATGATAAGATTTGCTCCATCTCTTCTCTCTGGTATTTCACTGACTTTTCCTATAATTAAGGATGAAGTAGAAGACATTACTGATCTGGCTGAAGATCCTATTGCTGATGTACTAAAGAAGTCTGCTGTTGTAAGAAAATGCCGACCAGTAAGAAACCCCACTTTCCATTCTTTCTATCGCACCCATTGGTCCTTCACAAATAAGGTCCTTCCAAAGAATTGGGTGTTTCCCATTGATCATCTCCATCCCTTTATTCGCCGACTGCTCCAGTTTCATGAGGAAAAAAAAGAATTAGTTCCTCCTGGGAATCGAACTGATTATGTGGATCTTACTAGCTTGAACCGGCTCACTGATATGTTCAATGAGAAGTTTGTCCCTCTTTGAAAATTTCAAAGGTTATCAGAAGCTGAGCTCAGGTTAAACTTTGGGCGTTTCTTTGATCTGCTGCCGACTGCGTGGAATCAAGTCTACCTCTTCCAAAATAGATTTAGACAAGACTTGATGGTCCAAAGTGTATGGGTCTCCTATGCTGAGGTATACGGTCAGCAGTCAAACATTCTTGAATCTGATCCCTACCAAATGGGAAGACCAGAAGATAATGATGACTTACTTGTCTACAACAATAGTGAGACCATCTCCACTGGTCATCTAGCTGATCAATTCTTGAAGAAAGTAAAGACTATCACCATTGATTTGATAAGAGAATCTGAAGCTTTTCTCTCCCTGCGTACGGCTGAGCAACCAGCAATTACTCCTACTCCAACTCCAAGCAGCTCAGTAAATATTTCTGACTTCGTCTGTGCTCACAAATCTGCTGGTGACACTCTCACTTCTTCAGATTCAATTGGTGAGTATGACAAGATGCTAATTAGCATTGTCTACAAGAAGCCCTCAGTTCCTTCTACCACTATATCATCCGTCTAAGCCTTTGCTGACTCCGTATTGATCAGTGATGGAGGATCTGCTGATAAGGGATCTGCTGATAAATCTGTTGAACAGATTGTTGAGAAAACTTCAGATACTCAACCTGCTGATGGAACCAGTACAGCTGCTGAGTCCCTGGTTAATCAAGTTGAGGAAACTATGGATACTCAATCTCTGATTGCAGAAAGTTTAAAGGAAGACCAACTTGTATCAGTTGAGCAAACTACTGACACTCTTGTTGCTGATGAAGTTGTTAGGGATTTGCCGATCTCAGGAGGAGAAAATGTTGATATAGTTATTGCCGATGTGCCAACTTCTGACACTCATCTTTCTGAGCCAACTGCCGACACTCAGATAAATCCTATCACTTCTGATGAAGTCTCTGAGAAAACTTCAGACACTCAGATTGTTCAAGTTTCTCTCTCTTCTGCTGATGTGATGATGGTTAAGTCTACTGGTGTTAAAGAGGTTGTTGAGTTGGGAGGAGGTGCCGATGCAGAGATTGCCATTCCAGTAAACAATGCTCTGATTGCTGCGGACTTGCAGTTTGTGGAATTTCAGGATGCTTTATTTGCTCCTGATTCCTTTCCTTTGCTGCCTGCTCCTGAAGCCCTTCCTGCTCCAGTTGATGATCCTGTATCCAGAAAGTAACCTGCTGTTGTTAATACTGATGGTAATGAAAGCTCTGACGAGATAGATCCTGAGGACTACATGGAGCTACCAACAACTAGTCTACAACCAATTCCCAATCCCTTTGGTTCAAACCACTCTTTTCTTGCTAGCTCAACGAGTGAGCAGATTATATTCTTACCTTGGATTAAACCAGATTTCAAAAGAAGGAAATGGAAGGCTCCCCGGGTGTCAGAGCTCAAGGTAAAAGGACCAGTCTATGAACCTCTACACTGCTTACCTGGTAAGTTAAAGGTTGGTGGTAAAATTCACCTACCTGGTCCCTCTCCTAAGGAAGTCTGCATCCACACGAATGGTTGGATGAGGAGGTACTTAATGATCAACGATGAACTTCATGATATACTTGAATTCAGGGCTACTAATTCTCGTGGTCTGCTATACTTGGTAAAATCTGTTGCTCTTGCACTGGCTCTGCCGATATTTCACCCTCGACAATGTGCTGATCACCTTGTCTTTAGCTCAAAATTGATGTTTGCGAATCTGGTCAACATGATTCTTGAAGGCCGTGCCTGCGTGAACCTTTTCCTGGCCTTATTCCTTTCTATGGAAGACAATGGTGTTTTTCATCCGTCTGGAGATCGTGTGATTATTGTGCATCCTGACTTTCCTCTGCCGATCTTCCATGCCAATACTGCTGCCGATCTCATTGACTCTACCTCTATTCCTGCCGAGTTCCTTCTTACCGATAAATATGATGCTGATGCTTCTTTCATTCAACAAGATCCGCCCTTGCCTCTGCCTTCTGCTCCCGTTCCAATGCCAGCTTCTCCATTGTTGATCGTTCTATCTTCCAATGATGAGTTGTCTGTGCCTATTCCTGATGGTATTCTAGAAGATGCTGATCTAATCAATGAAGACTTTGTTCCTTCCTTTCTGATGCATTCTTCTCTTGGTCTTATGAAGCCCGTGGTACTGAATAGTATGAATGAATACTTCAGTCATCTTGAAGGGGATACTGAGGATCTACAAGTTCCTGTTACTCGTGCCGATCTAGGCGATACTGGCCTCTTCCTCCGAGACAAATTGAACCATATCTATGAGGATCTTTCTGAAAAAATCCTTAAGTCCAATCAGGAGGAGGAAAACAAAAGAATCCAAGACCTGAAAGAACTTCTGGAGGACAGGGAATCAAGACTGATTACCCTATCAGAGAGTTTGGGGAATATGCATTCCATTTAGAAGCAACTTGTTGATGACCAAAGATTGCAAATCAGAGACATGGAGAAAACTAAAAAAGAGCTATCTGTAACCAAGACTGCTCTTGCTGATGATCAACTGAAGATTGCTGCTCTTGAAGCCAACAATAAGATGCTGACTGAAAGGTTACAAAGTGCTCAGAGGAGACAGAAAAGAAAAGCTGACAAAGAAGAAGCTAGAGCAAAGAAGAAGGCCAAGCGTACTGAATCTACATCAAAGGCTGCTGACCAGCAAGAAGACCCTCCAATGTCTTGAGTCAATGTAGCCAATGATATAGATATCCAGAAGACCTTCAAAGATATATCCAACAAACTTTTGCTAACATTCTGTTTTTGTGTATGCTTAATTTTTATGGTATGCTCTTATAATATATCTGCTACTCTTCATGCTAACTTTGTTTTGCAGATTATTATTTCTCTACTGATCATTATTATCAGCAGTCAATTTTCTTTTTCTCTATTATTGTATTTTTTTCCTAAGACATCTAGTGTGTGGCTTGGCTTAGGGATTGATAATAAATAGACATTCCTTATACATTCTCTTACTAATCTAAGATAGATGTCCTTGGATAAGGTGATTGGACTTAAGCAATTAGGAGGAGATTGTTGTTCAAATTTATGATTAGGTCATAGAATTGCTTAATCCTAATGAAGTCCAAACCAACCCCCCATGGTACAAAGACATCATGAACTTTCTCAACAATGTCACTTTCCCCAGGAACAGCAATGGGAAGTCTCGAGTAGCATTACAAAAGCTAGCTGCCAGATATGTGTTGATTGGAAACCGAGTCTAAAAAAGACATCATGTTGTTCAAATTTATGATTAGGTCATAGAATTCGTTAATCCCAATCATGTTTAACACTTAGAATCCCCCAATTTTATTAGAACCTTTGTAAGGTACCTTTAGGATTCTTTGGGACCAGCACAACTGTATAACAACTTTTTCAATCAAGGCAAACCAGCTAGACGAAGCAAATCAGCAGACCATCATTCAAGTTGCAAATCAACTTACTACTCATGTTGCCGATCAGCAAAGACAGTCTGTACTGGTCATCAGGTTACATCGCTCTACTTTAAAGTCAACCTTACCGATTGTCTTTGTCCTTTCGTACTATCTTATCTGAAAGTAGTTTATCTGCTCAGTCATGATTGCTGCGCCGTCTGACACATAGCTATTTTTAGCTCCACTCTTTCTCTACTTGCTTTTGCAGGTAACCGGTTGAGACAAAGGGGTCTTTACCCATAAGATTTTTGCAAGCATGCATGTACTACATATCTTCGACATTAATGCCAAAGATATTTCATTTAATGCTCCTCGAATACCCGGCTGGATATTCAAATTGGAAGCCTTCTTCAACAAGACACTAGACATTAACTCCTATTATAAATAGAGGACTTAGAGCATTGAAGAGGGTTGGTGATTTTAGTGCATTGAAGAGAGTTGATTGTTTAGAGCATTCATTGAAGCTCAAACATTCTGTCCATATAATCATTAGAACATTTATTAGGACATACACTTGTGCACAAACTCATCAACATTGTAAGTATTCCTGAACTACGTTGCTTGAGTTACTCACACACCCACCTGAGTGAGATAGGTTCTCTCGGATTTGCCACTCAAAAACACTTGGTCAGATTTGTATTACGATCCATTAGTGATCTCTAGAATTTAGTCTTTGTATCCAGCAAAGCCATACTTGTAATAGACTAGGGATACCTAATAGTGCTCTTAACCCAAATCCAAGTTCTGACCAAACTTGGTAGAGGACGTAGCAGTATTTACACTGTGAACCTCTCCAAATCATTGTGTCCCTTGTTACTTATTTTGTCCTTGCCGGTTGGAACTCTATCACCGGCAGATCGTACTTGTTCTTACTGATTCATTGTAATTTCTATTTAGCAATCTCTTGAAACTGCATTGAACTTTGTAAACTCACTTTGTGTTAAACCAAGCTCTCAAAATCGTTTTATAAACTGTTTTGTGTGAGTTAAACTAAGTCATATCTTCTCCGCTGCGCTTACTGATAATAGTTTGCAAACTGATAAGTGACTTTGCATTTATAAAGTGTTTCTTTGAAAAAGTTTTAATTAGGCTATTCACCCCCCCCCCTCTAGCCTAAAACTCACTTTGTGTTAAACCAAGCTCTCAAAATTGTTTTATAAATTGTTTTGTGTGAGTTAAACTAAGTCATATCTTATCCGCTGCGCTTACTGATAATAGTTTGCAAACTGATAAGTGACTTTGCATTTATAAAGTGTTTCTTTAAAAAAGTTTTAATTAGGCTATTCACCCCCCCCCCATCTAGCCTATTTTCCTACCAATTGGGCCTAACACATCATCAAGGGATCAATCTCTTATGTGCAAATGAAACCAAAGCCCAAGAAATCATGCACGAAGTCCACGAAGGCGAGTGTGGGCCCCACATAAATGGGATTATGTTAGCCAAGAAGATACTCCGTATTGGTTACTATTGGACTACAATGGAAAGAGACTGCATCTAGAAAGTCAAGAAATGTGCCAAGTGCCAGTTCCATGCCAATTTACAACATGCTCCACCGTCATAACTATACAACATGACCACACCGTGGCCGTTCTCTTGTTGGGGCATAGATATCATCGGCAAAGTCCATCCTACGGGAACCAACGGACAGTCATTCATTCTAGTGGCCGTGGATTACATCATGAAGTGGGTCGAGGCACAAACTTACTGAGTTCTTAACGCCAAGAAAGTGGCCAAATTCGTGAAGAACAACATCATGTGCCGATACGGTATTCCTCATGAGATCATCTCCGACAATGGCTCTCACTTTGAGAAAGAAATGGATGCACTTTTGGTTGACTACAAAATTACCAAACACAAGTCATCCCCGTACCGCCCCCAAGCCAATGGAGCGGTCGAAGCAGCAAATAAGACAATCGAGGTCATCATACGAGAAATGGCTTCAACAGGAAGGGATTGGCCCGAGAAATTACCACTAGCATTGTGGGGCTACCGCACGTAAATACGGTCAGCAACGGAGTGTAGATACCCCGGGGTGGGAACACCACGGCCTTAGGCTCGAGCGCGTGGTATTATCCTAGGATGTCTAACTTGATTTTAGATGTTTTAGAGTCGCCACCTATGTTTTGAGGAACATAAGAAAAACCTATTGATTGTAGCCTAAGTTTTGGTTACGAAAACAGAGATTCTTGTTTTGAGGTCCGGAGGTTAGATTACGAGATGGGAAGTACCGAAACACCCATCTCGCCCAACTTAAATTGGTCTTGCTTGATCAAAATCTACATAAATGAAAATGTTCTTCTTCTTCTTCTTCTTTAAGTCATAAAAAGGGGGTTTAAAATATGATTTGGAATGTAGGAGATAACTCCTTAACCAACCTCAATGAGATGAGGTGATCATTAGAGTCATGTCCCAAAATGATTTGGGTGATTGCACATTTGATTAAAGTAAAAAGAGAGAGGAGATGAAGTAGAAAAGGAGGAAAGATGGACTTTTACCTACAATTTGAAGACCTTCAAATATTTCTTGATGAAATCCTTGGAGAACCTTTAGAAAGTGATTTTGGTATAGTTTTTGTAAGTTCAATTTTCGGTCTAAGTTTCGATCCTTGAAAATGGAGGTAAAGAGAGGTTTTTATAGGTGAAAGAGGGGTGTTTTTTGGTGCCAAAACTCAGTCACCAGAAATCCTTCCCGGGCAAAATCCTGTAAATTGAGCAAGGGAGGGAATCCTGGCCAGAAATCTGTAACTGACGCCCAGAGGCGCGCGCTTCCTGCTTTGGGTCGGGAGGCGCGCGCGCCTGGCTCCTAGTGTCGGAGGCGCGCGACTCAGAGAAGGCAATTTTGACAGAATGGACAAGAAAGTCAGCCCTGTCATTCAGTTAGTCCCTGGACTTAACGAAGTCAGTCAGGAACTTAACGGAAGTGACAGAAAACTAACGAGAAACACTTAAAATGGGGAGAAACACAAAATCAAATGTGCAATCGGGGTGAGCGGTCCAAGGCGGGGTGTCTACAGAGCCCCTCGGCGACGTGGATTGCAAAGCAAAACGCGTCGACGAAAGTTAAAACGCCCGCCGAGGACATCACCAAAAAGGCAAAGACTCGATGAAAGCAGGAATTTGAAATTGCGAGAGATAGTGGTGCGCTCCCTGTGTGAGCGGCTTTTGTTGATAGAGGGGGTGGCATGATCCGTTAGGTGAACCTGCCGGCTGAATGTTTTGAATGAGGCTGTTAGTGAACCTTCTGATGAATCCGTTAGTGAATCCCTTGGATGAGTTCGTTGGTGAACCCTTGTTGACGAATCCGTTGGTGAATCCGTTTGATGAATCCGTTAGTGAATCTCTTGGATGAGTCCGTTGGTGAACCCTGTTGACGAATCCGTTGGTGAATCCGTTTGATGAATCCGTTAGTGAATCCCTTGGATGAGTCCGTTGGTGAACCCTTGTTGACGAATCCGTTGGTGAATCCGTTTGATGAATCTGTTAGAGAATCCCTTGGATGAGTCCGTTGGTGAACCCTTGTTGACGAATCCGTTGGTGAATCCGTTTGATGAATCCGTTAGTGAATCCCTTGGATGAGTCCGTTGGTGAACCCTTGTTGACGAATCCGTTGGTGATCCGTTTGATGAATCCGTTAGTGAATCCCTTGGATGAGTCCGTTGGTGAACCCTTGTTGACGAATCCGTTGGTGAATCCGTTTGATGAATCCGTTAGTGAATCCCTTGGATGAGTCCGTTGGTGAACCCTTGTTGACGAATCGTTGGTGAATCCGTTTGATGAATCCGTTAGTGAATCCCTTGGATGAGTCCGTTGGTGAACCCTTGTTGACGAATCCGTTGGTGAATCCGTTTGATGAATCCGTTAGTGAATCCCTTGGATGAGTCCGTTGGTGAACCCTTTGGATGAGTCCGTTGGTGAACCCTTGTTGACGAATCCGTTGGTGAATCCGTTTGATGAATCCGTTAGTGGATCCCTTGGATGAGTCCGTTGGTGAACCCTGGTTGACGAATCCGTTGGTGAATCCGTTTGATGAATCCGTTAGTGAATCCCTTGGATGAATCCGTTGGTGAACCCTTGTTGACGAATCCGTTGGTGAATCCGTTTGATGAATCCGTTAGTGAATCCCTTGGATGAGTCCGTTGGTGAACCCTTGTTGACGAATCCGTTGGTGAATCCGTTTGATGAATCCGTTAGTGAATCCCTTTGATGAGTCCGTTGGTGAACCCTTGTTGACGAATCCGTTGGTGAATCCGTTTGACGAATCCGTTAGTGAATCCCTTGGATGAGTCCGTTGGTGAACCCTTTGGATGAGTCCGTTGGTGAACCTTGTTCATGAATCTGTTGGTGAATCCGTTTGATGAATCCGTTAGTGAATCCCTTGGATGAGTCCGTTGGTGAACCCTTGTTGACGAATCCGTGGTGAATCTGTTTGATGAAATATTGCTTTGAAGTCTCGTGGCATTTGGAGTCACACTTGACTTTTGAATTGTGGGGTACGGGCATAGTTGACTGCGACCAGAAAAATGTTCCTGCTGGGATGAAATGTTGAGATTGACTCTTGAGGGGGGCGTGGCACCCGTGACAGAACTTAGGGAGTTCGGAATCCGTGGGGAAACTTTGATACGATGCATGGATTCTTGCATGGGAGACTGCTTCTGAACCTGCCTGCTGATGGGAAGAGCGTACGTCCGAGCCTCGTTATGGGACGCGCGCGCCTCAGATGAGTATGTCGGAGAGGCGCGCGCCTGGCGCATAAGTTCAGCACATTTAAACAGGCTGTTTGCTGTTTTCGGCCATTTTTCAAAAATTTGAAGAACCCTCCAAATTCCAAGCCCAATTTTCGTAGAGAAATCACCCCAAAACACTTTCTTGCTGCTCTAGGATCAATTCCGTCAAAGAAACGATGTCGGATCGTCAGCAGTCACCTCCGTTGAGATGCCACAGGGTGAGGATCCCGAAATTGGGGTTGAAGCTATGGACCCGAGCTTGCTTACTTTGCGGCCTCATACCCATATTTCTCACTTCGTGACTTCGGGTTTGGTAAGAATGCCTCACCTTTCTTGTCGATTTCGGGCTTCATGAAGTTCTGTTTCTTTACCCGAGATATTGCTGCAGCAGCTTTATTGATCATTCTTTGCATGATGTTTGTTGTTGCTGATTTGTTGTAAGAAACATGTTGGGATGTCCATTTTCACGTTCACACACTTGCTTGTACATTGTTCTGCCGTTGAAATCTTTGTGTTGAGTTTCATCCGTTTTTTCTAGTAGTCATGCTGATGAAATTTTTGCTGTCCCCCTTTTTTTTTTTTTAGGAGTGGACCCGTTTGACGGAGATTCGCGGTGGGGCTCATGGGCCCATCTCTATATGGAAGAGGTTGCCCGAGAATGTTCAGGCCCGAGTCACAGGGACTCATTTTGGTCTTTTTGTCACTAGCCTCCAGCTTTGAAGAATGACCCTGATGTGGTTCAGGCATTGAGGGAGAGATGGTGGGATACCACCCATACCTTCCATTTACCATGGGCGAGGTGACTATGACGCTACTGATTTCACAGCTTTGACGAGCTTGCCGTTCATGGGGGTGCCTGTCCCTTTTGGTTTGAGAGGGCTGCTCGGACTCGGACGAGTTACTGGCCTTGGTTGACTGTCGTTCGAGGTTAAGAATTCTCGATTGACATGGGGGAGAATCCGGGCTTATTTCAGCATCCTGATGGCTGAGGCTCGGGGTGTTACTGCTGATCGGTTGATGCTGTGGCCCGTTGCTTCATTTGGTACTTGTTATCCCACACTCTGTTTGCCAATGGGGATCTTCGGCCTCTTTGGCTCTGCTTGACTTGTTAGTGGACTTGGACCAGATCGGCCAGTATAACTGGGGCGCAGCGGGCTTGGTTGCTTGTTACCACGGCATGGATTTGACCAGCCGCTCGACCACCAGCTCTGTTAGGGCTTCAGCTTGCTGTGGGAGGTATACCACTTACTGTCCCTTTTATATTCTCCTTGCCTTAGTCATAACTGCCTTTTTCGTTGACTGTCATTAACTTTGTTTCTGCCTCTTGTCTACAGCTTTGGCTTTTGCTATCCTGAATCTGAGGGATTTCAAGATTGCCAAGGAAGGCCAGCCCCAGTATCCGGACTGCGCACGGTGGGCGTATAAGGAGAGGAATGTGAAGACTGGCTCGAATCCCATTAGTCTTACTTCGGCCCGACGGCACTTGGACACCCTGAGGCCTGAGTCTGTTGCCTTTTCTTTGTATCCGTGGAGATCAGTTCAGCACTGGTTTGAGCACACTCTTATTCCTACCCGTTCTCGGCTTTTGATGAGTTCGGGTGAGTGCATGGCTCTGTACTTGGGAGACAGAGTATTTTGGCAGCATGGTACCCAGGTGACAGACTTTTACACCCCTCCTCGTCCTGCAGTTCCAGACGTTCCTCCTTTCTGCCCTCGTAACTGGAGGTCACTTTCAGAGGCTGATCGTGCGGCATATATGGTAGGGGTTGATGCCGTCCCTTATATTCACTTGGATCAGGATTATGGCCTCTTCAGGGAGAAACCACTTGATGCAGGGCTTTATGTTCGCTGATCCGAGGAGATCACAGGCTGCTCCTTCGACCTCCGCTCGGTTTACACTACGGT
>JAOWBW010000839.1:326985-380878 GCA_026119855.1 Campanula takesimana
TTAAAGAGACCCATGAGCTACGATAACTCAGAACATGTATTGGCCATTTGCTCTGTATTCTAATTGTGTAGAGGATCTACTTACATAGATTGTTTCTTGCATTTCCATGATAAAAGAGAATCTCCAAAAAAAATACAATAACTTGTATTTGATTTCCTTATCAAGGGACAAGCAACTCAGTCTCTATCAGTAAAATCCTTAAGAGTAAGAGGACTAGTTTTGGAGTAAAACATCCATGTCCATTCAGAAGAAGACTTAAATACTTAAACAATTTATTGGTGTGCACCAACGATCTCTAGTAGGTTTACTTAGAAATTGACTTAAGATATGTGCCGCATAACATATGTTAGGCCTTGTAATGGTGAGGCAGGTTAATCTCCTAACTAACCTTATGTAATCTTTTGAATCCTCAAGAATATGACTATATGATAGAGTTAGATTATGATACATATCAATGAGAACTTTGCTAGGGTTATTACCAATAAGACCATATCATGTAAGATATCAAGTGTGTACTTTTTTTTGTCGATAGACACTTTTGTGCTATTTGTGCTATCTCTAGACAACTAGACCTAGGAATTCTCTTAAATAACCCAAATCTTTGATAGGAAATATAGAATGAAGATGCGGCTCAATTATTCTATTTGAGCAAGATTGAGCCCAGAATAAGCATGTCATATAGAAGGACTAGAGTAACAAGGATTTAGTGTGCATAATAAAAACTGAGTGATCACATGAAGATAGGGAACACCATAAGTGAAAAGACTTGAGAACTTATGAAATTTGCCTAGAGGATGTTTCAAACCATAATGAGTCTTCAATAATCCGCACACAATTTAAGCCTTGACCATTTTAGAGGATGACAATACAAGGGAGAATAAAATGACGGTAGATGCCATTACACTTCCTCATCAAAACCAACATGCGAAAATGCATTGATGACATCCATTTGCGATATATACCAATCTTTGATAACTGCATAGTTAAAAGATCCCTAACAATTGTCATCTTTGCTACACGAGAAAATGTGTCAAAGTAACCTACCCATTCTCTTTGTGTAAAGCCTCTTGCAACTAGTCTTGCTTTGTATTTTTCTATGGAACCATTATGTTTGTACTTGATATTATAATATACTCGCAACATACAACCTTCTTGTTAGGTGGTAAAGATTGTAATATCCAAGTATTGTTTGATTCTGAAGCTTTTAACTCACTTTCGATAACTTTACACTAATTGAGAATATTTGACAACTTGTGCATAAGTGTGTGGTTCAAAAGAATCAAACATGTTAACAATGAAGTTTATAAGAACTAGACAAAGAATCATAAGAAATGAAATCACTTAAAAGATACTTATAAGTATGAACATAATTAGTAGAAGAAAGAAGTGACGGAAGACCTACAAAATCCTTATATCTAGAAAGAACAAATTTTGTTTTGACTTGTATAATATGAGGTAGTGGTGGATTTTAAACTTGATAATTAATAGGAACACATGAAGTATGTTCAAAGGATGAAGAAGATGGATCAACAGATGAATCAACTAAGGAATCACTAAACTAAGGAATCACTAGAAGGATCTAACGAAAAGAAATTAATGCAAGTTGTAAATTGTAATGCGACAGAGGGAGTATTCGATATGGAAGCAAACCATTTTCAAGTGAATAATGTGTAACGATTAATTTGGACATTTTCTGGATGGTATTTGAAAAGAATTGGACTAAGTCTACACTCAATAATTTCATTGGTGTGCGTAATGACACCTGAAAAATATTGTAAAAAAAGTGAATTGAAAAAGGAAACGAAGAAAAAGAAAGGCCAAACTATTATTTGGCCACTGATCTTAGCCAGTTTCCAATATCCTCACTTTTCTTTTTCTTTTTCATTTGTCCTCACTTAACTTTTTGATTTTTCATTGTCATCACTTTGTACAATAAATTGTTCCTGACAAATGTTAGTCGCATGAGTAACATAGGTTATAATTTTGACATGTTGTTAACTCACGTGCATGTAAAATGGCACAGATTTCCCTCCTAAGTTAACAAAGTCGTCAGGAGTTAACGAATTCGTTAAAAAATTATCTTAAGTCAGTTACTGAGGTCAAATGGCTAACTATCGCTAGGTGTTTGACGATTTAACTGGCGAAGTGGTGACATTGAAAATGAGAAAAATACCAGTGAGGACTATTAGAAAATAAAGAATAATAGTGAAAAGATTGGAAATTGGTCTATAATTTAGTGACCAAAATATAAATTTAGCCAAAAAAGAAAAAAGAAGCAACCATCTTTCCAAACATAGGCTAAGCTAGAGCTTTCAATACGGGCTGGCGGGGCGGGTTGGGCCCAACCCACCACAGCCCACCTTCAAACAGGGCGGGGCGGGCTGGCCAAATTCTTGGCGGGCTGAGAAAATGCCAACCCAACCCATCCCACCCCACCTTGGGTTAGTGGGCCAGGCGGGCCAAGAGCCCATACAATAAATAAGGTTTTATTTTTATTTATTCTTAATGAGGGATGTTTAACTTTTAATTAAGAGAGCATTTTTTTAATTAACTTGTAATTATTGAATCAAAACACACCAAAATATTGTTTATAGCCATTACACAAACAACCACTGTCCATTGGCTACCTACACACCGACCCCACTTCCAGCCACCGTCAACCGACCACCGTCCACTGCCACCCGACCACCGTCCACCGCCACCGTACAATCAAATTTGAATAACAAAACATTTACAACAATAACATCAACAACATCAACTCAACTAAACTCCGAGTGAATGAATCTCTTCTGGTCCAAGAACTGTAACAAAAAAAAAAAAATCAGATCTGGATATGTTTGCAATCTAAAAACAACAAACACACTCAGATCTATACAGATCTGTAAGCTTACACACACAAACACAACTTAACACAACAAACAAATTTTAAACCCTAGCTTGTAGATCTAAAACCCAAAACATAGTAACACTCACACAAGCAATTTATGTGCTAAACACATATACACACACACAGACTTAAGAGAGAGAAAAGTAACGAGAGAGCGAAGGGACGAGAGAGAGAAGAGAAGGGACGGGGAGAGAGGGACGGAGAAATACACACCGTAAAACTTGACGATGGCGGTGTTAACAGCAGTTGTGGCGGGATGGTGGTTTCGGCGAGTAGATCTGGAGCTAAATGGTCATGGCTTGAGGGTTGTGAAGTAGGGAAACCATCAAAATGAAGAAGATAAACGAGAGAGGAGAGAGAAACGAAAAATGGTGGTTACAGAGTGCGGCGGCGGCGAAGGAGGGGGCGGTGGCGGAGGGAGGCAGGGTTTTCTTTTTTAAGAGAGAGTTGTTGTGTGGTAGAGAGAGAAGGGTTTGCTATGTACCAAATAAGAGAGAGAGAAAGGTTTGGTAAAATGAGTGGAAGGGAGGTGAAATATCTAGGTAAGCAAAAAGAAAAAGAAAAAAAAAAAAAAGGAAAAAAAAAAGTGGGTTGGGCCGCTCCGGCCCGCCCCAAACCCGCTCCGCCTCATGACCCAATAGGCTAGCCCAAATAAGCCCACTTGTATTTGAATTAGTAAAATTAGGGCCCAACCCACCCTTATTCAATTGCGGGCCAGCCAGCTCAGCCCAAATTGACGGCTCTAGGCTAAGCCTATGTCCAAGTGCCTCATAAACTCAAATTCGTAAAGAAATTGTGAAGCCCGCCATAATTACCTACCTGGATTCGGAAATATTCGAGTGAAAATGGCGTTCAAACTCTCGGAGAAGAAGGGACGATATCTACAATTATCCTGACATATTTGCTGATATACACCCTTAATTTAGCCCTAGCTGCATCGGGCGGTGTAATGGGTGGCTCATCTTTCTCATCGGATTCAGATTCAAAGTCGGATTCCGATTCCGATGTCTGGGATACGCCGCAGTATCAAAATTCCCGGTCAAGTTACGATGATAACAGGTCGGTGATCAACGACGCCGGGCAAGAGGGCGGTTCTATGTTGAGGTTCATTTTGATTGTTGGTGGATTTCTTGCGTTTGTTAGGTTTGTCATTAATCCGTGCCGCTCTGGTAGAAAGAGTATTCTCTTTCTTCAGGTATGTGTCAATGCTCACTATCATAGTTTTGTTTCTCCATATTTATAGGAGTATTTTAAATTATTCTGTAATTTTATGACTGTTGTATTTATTTTCGCACGACACATTTGATAAAGATATTTTTTCATCATTCAGAAAGAAAAATGAACATAAATGGAGATTTTCAGATTCGATTAAAGTGCCTAATGGTCTCCGGGGCGACCAAATTGGGAAAAATAGAATAAGGCGGTTGATTAAGACTATAGTTGTCAATTCAAATTGTAGAACTGGAATTCCATGATCATCATCAACCCTTAGACCGCTGCATTTTTATGGCTTAAATACTGACCAAGTCTTAACAAGCACGTTTTATCTTCTTCGTGCATAGGACGAACGCAAAGGGTAAAAAAGAATACATAAAGCAAAATAAACGAGCAAGTAAATTACTAGTTCAGAAGGTGCCCCTGTGATATGATGTTGCTGCAATATTCGACATGATTAATAATAGCTTGAGCACGGGGGTTGTGTTGTTTGGGGAGCTATTTCCTTTGCTAGATATGATGTTGCTGCAATATTCGACATGATTAATAATAGCTTGAGCACGGGGGTTGTGTTGTTTGGGAAGGTGTTGAACCCAACTCCAAGATGAAGTTGCTCTTGCATCTATTTTGGAACACAAATCCTTGTAGATATTCCAACATCCATCTTAACTAGCCAAATCCCCAAACCCATTAATTGAAGTTGGTATGGTCAAATTTTCTCTTGAACCACTATCCCCTGTATAAAAGAGAACCATTTGCCCCTATCAATCGATCCTCTAACAATTAAATGAAGGGTAGTTGACATGTCATCTAAATATTTATTTGAAAGGAAAACTTGTGATTGTTCATGTTTTTATATGTACATAGGTACGTTCATGAACTTACGGAGACTTTTAATTCAACAGGTAGCGTTGATGGATGAAGCTCGATCAATCCAAAGAAATCTGAATAACTTCGCCTTCGCTGCAGATACATCCACAGTGAAGGGTTTTTGTGCCATTTTAAAAGGTTGGTAGGCCTCTCATTGCCAATTGAAGCTTGTTAAATTGATTTATCTTATGACTACAGCTTGCATATAAGATGCGACAAGTTCAAGATACTATGCTATCTTGGGGGTATGGCATTTTAGGATCGAGCCAAGTTTTGCTCAGTAGAAATCGTAACATTTTGTTCTCTACGGTTGAGTGGGTAGTTATCAATGTGTTATTCTTTAAGATCTTAGATCGTGCTTTACTCTTCTATTCATGTCTAAATCACGAGAGGAATATTTCCTACTTTTCACCTTAAAATTTAGTTCATTTTGTTTCTGTACATGTGCACTTTTATTCTTGACTGACATACAACTGGGAATGATTGTGCTTGATAACCAAATAGTTTATCTTAGTTCTAAACATATGTATCCCTTATCTGAAAGTACGAGATCTCTGGACTGTTTCTCTGTATTTTCGTAATGGTGATCTTTCCCCTCTTTGGTTGCAGAGACAGTTTTTTTCCTGCTCCAGCATCCAACTCATTGTATATCTGGATATTCATTTGTAAGTTATTCATGCTTCACGGCATCTCAGACTACGTTGCTTTCATACTGAATTATAGAGCTTATCTTCTACGTGCAATTGATCTTGATTTCGGTCAAAGTATGAATTTGTAGGCTGTAGTTATTCAAAATTTCCCATATCACTGGGCATCATAGTATTTTTTATCAGGTTTCTTGACTTACTTCTAAGTAGAAGTAATGAATCCTGATGTTACTACTCATTAGTTGAAATTAAGCATTTGGTTCCTCTTATGTATTGCATCTATACTAGGTAATATCTCAAAGTCAAAAGTTGGCAGCCAAATGAAATTTGAATGCCTTATTTCCCTAATATTTCATAAGTTAACATAAATAATATTGATGAGGTTGGTCAAATATGAAACAGGTGAGATCGTTCATCAACTTCATTATGACAACTCACCCTTCAACTTTTCTGTTCATTTTGTTATGATTAGTGGATTTATCAGACAGCTAGTCTCATAATCGAAGATAGATCTGTCATCTATGATCTCATTTTTGTCTCTCACAGTTTGAGAGACAGCATATCTTACAATGAAGTAGTGTTCATTACAAGTTACTTGCACCTCTCAAATATGTCACTCAATTTCTTACAGCAGAGCTCATGAGATCGAAACATTGAGCAATATTTGAACAGAAAGAGTCTATGAATCTAGTCACTAGACCACTAGACTGTTTTCTTGCTTCTACTGAAAGAAAGAGGGTTTTTGCTCAATCTATGGAACGTCAGTAACTTTAGCAGGATCATTTTGCTGTGATCTATAATGGAGATTACAACTGTCATTGTTCTATTGCACTCACTTCCCTTATTAGATAGACATTTCAGATTCTGCTGCTAACAACCTCAGTTATAATTAGCTTCAACTTTGGCTTACTTACACACAAATATTGGTATAGTTAAAGCTTTCATGCACAATTGCATTTTCAGATAAAACATACCTACCACAGCATATATGTTCTAATATAGTAACTCCAAGAAAGTAGCAACCGATCAGTACATATAACTCCTTAACTTTTGCAGACTGAGGAGTTTCAGAACATTGCAAGTCTTGAGAAACGTTTCAATCAACTTTCACTCGAAGAAAGGGAGAAATTTGATGCGGAGACGCTTGTCAATGTCAACAATATCAAAGTTCAAAGAAGCACTATCCCGAAAGCTAACAAACTTGACAAAGAATATACAGTGGTATGTCCATCCAAAACCATGGCATTCACCTTTCAGAACATGTGCCATGATTCCTTACTATGATATCTTGTCTCCCTCCGTCCCAAAATGAATGTCCAAAAAAATTAAATTTGCTCTTGAGCAAGAGTAAATTTTAAAATTTCTCTTGATCAAGAGTAAATTTAAAATTTTTTGGACATTCATTTTCGGATGTAGGGAGTATGAATTTTCTATTCTAAATATTTTTATGCAACCTGTTGCCTCCTCATGTAGTATTATGCCTTAGCGATTCTAGATAACTGACACACCCACCCTCCCTCTCTCTCTCTCTCTCTCTCTCTCTCTCTCTCTCTGTCTGTCTCTCTCCCACCCTCTATCATCTATCCTCTCTCTCCCTCCCTCCTATTCCTGAGGCGAGCAACTTGACTTTGCATATTGTACCTGAAAGAAAATATCAGTTGTACATGTTTGGAGTATTTCTTTTCCTTTTTAAATCTTTTAATTTTTTGTATGAAGATCTGGCTAGAGTTATATTTCTTACTGAAAGTTAAGGGAAATATCATCATGCTTAATGTTTGGTTGGTATTGATTGGAAATGTCTCCAAGGTTTCTATAATGTGAGGTAAGCGAAATCTGGCTTCTTGGAATAGGTGGCATTACATGCTATTCCCCTTGTCTTAATAGAAGAGTAACACTTGACTAAATAATCAACCAATTTTCTTTATACCTAAAACATTGGAATTCACACTAGGTGACACTGTCAGAATTCAGATTAGGCTGGAAAATGAAGGTTAATATCATCAATTAGTTATAATGAGTTTTCTAAAATGGAAATATTACTTTTCAGTTGGGACAGCCAATTAACGAATACACATCTTTTTTTATCGGAATGGAGGTTGTATTGCCAAATACTGCCAGGTAACTACCGGTGAGCAAAGAAGACCATTAATGGCTATGATCATGAAACATGCCACCACAGGAGAAAATTTCGCCATTTACAATTCACATGAGGGAACCCTCAACATATCTGCTATTGCTTTGATGTTTTCATGCTTTTAAAGGTCATTTTTGTTTTGCAATGACCCCCTCCACTGTTAGCTCCCCTGACAGGTAGCTCTTGTCAGCCTCATGCTTTAGGCTGGTGTACCTTTGTGGTTGTGGTCTCGTAGACAGGTGTACTGATCACATTCGAATTATGGTATACTCCCTCCGTTCCATAACGATAGTCCCGTTTGACCATTCAAACATATTAACAACCTATTGTCATTTTTATTGCTACCCTTAGTGAGGTTCAATTAGTATATTCACTGAACTCTCTTTTGCCACAACCATGCATTACTAAATAGATTCATCACTAGGTTAAATTTGTAAGTTTAACCATTTTAACACACCAAATTTAGAAATAGGACTATCTTTTTGGGACAAACACAATTGAAAGAGGGACTATCATTTTGGGACGGAGGGAATATGGTTGGTTTATCATACACTAGTACTCTCTCTCTCAGTGGGTTTACGACTTGTGAGGAGTGAGGACATCCCATAAGGAAGGTTCACTGCTGGTCAGAGGGAGTCCTAAATGTGCTCCAAATATGCAATTCTAACGACATTACCACTTTGAAGAAGTGATTTATCTTTCCTTTTTATTGTAACTGTAAATATTGAAATCATGAAATGTGCGTCGAGGGTGTATTTGATGTTTCTAGTTTTTTCTTTCTGCCCTTGGTCATGTCAAAACTAACTTAAACTGAAAAGAGCTATGATGTAAAATTATATACTCCTGATTGCGTATTTTTCTTTTAATAATCACTGGTTCCCTGGATTATGTCCGTTCACAAGTATTAACCTATTTGGTACGAAATGATAGGATCGTGTTCAGCAATTGTACATACTTCTTATATTGTACGTCATGAGAGTTGAAGAATTATATTGAGGTTTAAAATTTATTTGCTTAAGGTAACAATCCTAGTGGCTGCTGATGGATCACATAAGCTACCTGCCATTACGGATGTTGAAAGCTTGAAGGAGTCACTGCAATGTATGGGTTCCATTAGAAGTAGTCAAATTAAGGTAAGTTTATTTAGACCGCTCTCGGATATACTCCCTCTGTACCGAAAAGTTAACCCCTCTTTTTGCTCAAAGTTTATTCATACTAACAATGTAAAAAGAGGGACTAACTTTCCGGGACGGAGGGAATAGTAATTAGAATTATTTTTTGCTGGATTTAGTTCCTCTCCCTTATGTTTCTCTCTCTCTCTCTGCAGGCAGTGCAAGTCCTCTGGACTCCGCAAAATGAAATTGATTCATTATCCAAGGAAGAGCTGTCTGATAATTACCCACTTCTGAGATCAGTATTATGAAAATCAAGGCATGTCAACTAAATTGGTGGTATGTATTGATTCTCCTGTAGTATATATATATATTTTTTTATTTTTATTTTTTATTTTTTTTTATGAGCGCCGTCCTTTTATCATCTGAGATGGGGTGCGTGTGATTAGTTTTGTTTTTTTATTTATTTACAAACACGTTTTCATTTTGTCATGAATTTGATTAACTTTTATATACTCCCTCCGTCCCAGTACAAGTAGGACTAGAGGAGTGGGCACAATAATTAAGAGAAAGTAGCGAATGTGTGGTAGAAAATGAAGAGAGATAATGAGTGGGTTAAATAGTAGTGTTGGTTGAATAAAATGAGTGGTGGAAAATGAAGAGAGAGAATGAGTGGGGTTAAATAGTGGGGTTGGTTGAATATAAATATATTATAACATTTCCATTTTTGGGCAGTCTCAATTGTTCTGGGACGGCCTAAAAGGGAAAAAAGTCCTACTTGTGCTGGGACGGAGGGAGTATGTATTTTAATTTCTTTAGTATGAAATTTGACATGAATTTGATTTCTGCAAATAATTTTGAAAAAAAGAAAAATACTCCCTCCGTCCCATAACTATGTGGACAAAATGAGTTTTGCACGGGAATTAAAGAATGAATAGTAGTAGGCAGTTGTTGTGTGAAAAGTGAAGTATGAGAGAGAAAGTGGGGTAAAGAATAGTAGGTTGATTGGTGTTGTGAGTATAAAAGTAAAGTATGAGAGAGAATGAGTAGGAGGAATAGTAATGATTCTTTACTATTTTAAGAAAGTGTAACTTATCAATGGGACACCCAAAATGAAAATTTGTCCGCATAGTTATGGGACGGAGGCAGTATAGTATACCGTATTCATCAACCAAAGCAAGTTGAGTGGCTTCTATGATGCATTGTGGACTATTTGAAACAGCTCATTGAGTTTTAATAAGTAAGAAAAAAGTAATCATACTTTTTTTCTGTTGCTGAATTCAACATGGAAATTAGGGTGGCATATTTAGCATAAAGTTGCTATCTTTTATAAAAAGTGTAATGAGGACATAAAGGGAATATGTCTACGTGTGGGAGATTATAAGTATGTGACTAATTTCATGCATGGCTGAAAAAAAGTGTTGTTTATCATCAAGTATTTGTTATATAAAGTTGCACTCCATCACATTATTCATCCCTTCTCTGCCTCTTTCCATCATGTCATCAAATGCTAACTTTATCTAACCACCAAACTATAATATTATTAGGTTTGTCAAAATTTTATGCTCCAACTTTCAACCTACTCCATCTGTCCTAAAATGATCCTCACGTTTTCTTCAACGTTACTATAAAGGAACTTTGAGCAATGATTTTAGTTTGATTTAATTATCCTAATAAATATCTAAAACTTGTTATTGATCTTACTGTTGATGGGGGTATCAATTACAAGTTTTAGAGTTTCATTAGGATAATTAAGTCAACCTAAAATCATTGCTCAAAGTTCCTTCGTAGTAACGTCGAAAAAGCGTGAAGGTCATTTTGGGACGGAAGGAGTATTTTATTGTTATAGAGTAATATTATGTTTAAATGTGGATCTCACACAACGAGCTTTTATTGTTTCGCCGTAGCGTGCGAGAGATGGATCTTGTCACATCTGTCTACTATTGATTTGTGACGTCAAGCCCATTTTCCTGGCGAATGAGGGGCCTATAGAACGCTCTATTGATCTTGATCATCCATCTTGCAATTGTGAATTGTAGCAAAATCGCACCACATAGGCTCGTTTGTCGTAGCTGATGGCTGATGGCTTATAGCTGATAACTTAAGGCTTATAGCTGATTACTTATAGCTGATGGCTGATTAAATAAGTACTGTTTGTTTTAGCTTTTCTAAAATGACTTTTGTTTATTACAGCTCAAAAACAATTTATTTTCTTTGACAAAGAAACAACTCTTAAAATTAATCAAAATTTTAAGTATTTGATAAAAAGAGAGAGAGAGAAAGAGAGATAACAATTGATTCACAGACAAATGACAAATTCAGGTGTATATTTGAAATATAATTGTATCTTCGATAATCATTTATATATTATAATCAATAACTTTAAAATTAATCAAAATTTTACCAATCAAAATCATCATATTTAATATAAAAATATGAAAACCAAAATAAAATAAATATTATCAAATATATATATATATATATATATATATACATATATATTATATTTATTATATTTTATAGTAACTAAAAAAGAGAGAGGCACAAATACAATTGAAGTAGGGAGCAGTCCAGCAAAAAACAAATTTTGGTTGTATGTGGACAACGATCATCGAACCCGGCACCTCTATAATTAGCCGTTGTTAGCGTGTTTTTGCAAAAGTATGAAAAAGCTATATTTTTGAGCTTTTTAACTTTTACTTATCCAATGCAGTAATGTGGTTATACTTTACTTATTAGCTTATTGAGTTTAAGTGAAAACACACTCTAATTATGACTTAATTAAAGTCAAAAGTCCTAAGTCACTCAAAATAAGCCAAAACAAAATAACAGAAAGCCACTCCAACGTTTACAATTGCTTTAAATGTGTTTAAATGGTGATAGACATGTGCAGTGTTTGTGGTCTAAAAGCTTTTAAAGTTTGTAATATGAGAAATCGTCTAATTATGAGGTGAATTGTGTATATGCATGTCGGCGAATATTATCATATGTTTCTCTTCGTAGACTGTTTTTCGAAAATCGTTCGCCTAGACCGCTTATGCCCCGTTTAGGCGCTAGGCGGTCATAGAACGCAGTGTTTAATTCAAATCCGTCTAAGCCATAGATTAAAAGAAAAATTGCATTAAATATTCATCAAATGCCGCGATTAACTTCAAATTTTTTAAGACCTAACTATAATTTTTAATATTAGTATTTTCAGTGGAATATTATATTAAATTTATTAATATATACATTTAAATTAATCATTTGCATGTTCTGGTGACATTTTCAACGCTCTTTCACCGAGATGTTATAAGCTATGTATTATTCTCGGGCCCTTAAGCGCCAACTAGGCCTCGCCTAGGCCTCTAGGCGCTAGGCCAGGCTCTGACGCCTAGCGGCCGCTTAGCGATTTTAGAACCTTGGTTCGTAGCATGAGACTATTTTTTGACAAATAAAAATGAGAATAAACTATTTGGTTTTAGCAATTCTATTTTGTCACAACTGTTAAGCATCACATTCCTTTTTTCAATCAACTTCAGCACTTCCTTAGACCATCTCCAATGGTTTGGTGCAAGAATTGCACTATAACTTTAAAATGGTGCAAATATTACACTAAATTTTTACTATCATTTCCAACCATCTTGCTTCAATTTTTTCCAAAAAAACATATTCTTAGAGTGTTCTTTATTATTTCATTTCATTTCATTTGTTTTCCATTAATTTGTAAATTATTATTACGTACATTTTTAAATTAAATAATGAGGCATGGAATTATATAATTACAGTATATTAGAATACAAATAAAACAAATTAAATAAAATGTATTTTTTTTAAATGAAAACATTTAAAAGGCAATTAAAATAAATACGTAGAAAGTCTTCAAAATACAATTGAAATTAAAAAAAAAACTAAGTGTCATGATGATAGATAAATGTTGTACTTTTATTTTTTTTGTCTCAAAATAAATTCACATTATTAAGCAAAAGTTTTTTTTTTTTTTTTTTTGATAGAAAAGTTAATAATCAATATTGCATTTTACCGTTGTACAAGGCATGTACAAATGAGAGAAGTATATTGTTCAAAAATATTTACAACTCAAATTTATTTAATTTGGGTGGAGAAAGTATATTGTAAAGAAGTATATAATACGATATATTTACTTTGAGACGAAAAGAGTATATAGTTTAAGTTATAAAATATTTATTTTGATACGGAAGGAGTATATATATTAAAAGGAAAAAGAAAAAAAGAAAGAAAAAAGAGTATAGCGCAGCCTACCATCTGCGCCACATTTGAAGCAAATTAAGCATTTTGAAGATAAAGATAGCGTTCCCTTGGACTCTTCTTGGCGTGAATTAGCGTTAGACGTAACGCTTTAGAGTCCCGTTGGAGTTGCTCTTAGATACTACATCTGTCCCTAAATGAGTGTCCAAATTTCATTTTAAGGGACATCTGAAATTCTCAACTTTTTGTACAATTTGGTGGCAAAGATTCATATATAATCTTGTAATCTCATTTCCAAACATTTAGTTTTGCACGTATAAAGAAACGGGTAAAAAAAAAAAATCGAAAAAAAACATTTAGGGACAAAGTTATGTTAAAAAAACGACATTCATTTTGAATTTTTTTTTTTTTTGAAAATGGATACTCATTTAGGAACAGAGGGAGTACTTTTTTGCAACTTAGTGGAACTCCTAATCTGTTTTTATGTAATCAGGTAAAAGGAAACAATAGAAAGATGCCAAATTGAAAAACAAGGAAGGACATCCCAAAGAAAAGAAAGATACTTGTGCCTAATAGTTGGCAAATTGTTGGCTTTTGGGAACATTGTGGAGAATCATGCTTAGATAGGTCCTTCATCTATCAGACCTAGACACTGTTTTGGACCATCCTACCTTTTCTTAACAACTGTAATTAACCTCCAACCTACTCTTTTGGGGTGGGTGTGGGGTGGAGGTTAGAATGGAGGTTTACACCCAACTTGTTAGCAATGGTAGAGTCATTATCCCACATTCAGAATTAACTAGTGACTATATAAAGATTTTGGGTTATTTCTCTCATAATTAATTGATTTTTAAAATGGAATCTCAGACTTTATCAAGTCGAATCCAAAAATTCTCAGAAGGAGAATATATATTATTATGAAAGTGGAATACTAATTGTAGTAGGGTAATATAGATAATATAATATATATTGTACTCTTCTAACTCAACAATTAGAGCTCGTTAGTTCACGTTAAAAACCTTTTCATGACCTCAACATAATTAACCACGACAATATATGTTGGAACAATTTATGATCCCTGAATGCTATACTCATATTCAGAATAAGATTGAGGAAGAAGATGAAGGCGGAAGCGAGATAATACATGTTGAATCCATTATGATTGTTGTAGGGAGAAATGAAAAACAAGTAGGGAGAAGTGTTCTTCTAAATGATAAGTGTCTCTTAATCTCTCAAAAGTCTTCCAACATTATGAAGTAATTTAGATGAGAGAAAGTAAAAATGAAGTATGTTTTAGGCTTGATGGAGAGGCCTTTAAATAGTAAACATAGTGACACTTCATTTAGGGACCACACCCTTTCAAGCTTTAGCAATGTTAATTTACCATTTTGCCCATCATAAATTGATAAATTACATTTCAAGAATTCTACACATTTTATTATTGACTACACTTTATATTAACATTATACTTATGATTTTATGTATGGAATTCACTAAATGACTTGTGTTGCAAGCCATGATCTTACAATCTCCCACTTGGGTTGCAAAATAAGTCTTTCCTTTAAAACATAAATATAATACAAATGACAACCCAAATGTGCGCACTTTATTATCATTTATAACAATCTCGTCCATTAGTCATCCAAGTATAAGGACTAAAGGGGCAGTCGTTGTAATTGATTCGCAACTAAACCTACAGTAATCACGTATACAAATCCAACTAAATGACATAGATCAAAAGTGTAGATGTGTAGCATGGAACATAATGAATAAATCCATATTCTTCCAACTAGTCCAACTTAACTAAATGAGATCAAAACTTTAAATAATATAACAATTAATGAAAGAACAACACAAACTCCCACTATACTAAATGTTATCAAAGTTTGTTACACCCATATGAGCAACATGCTCGTGAAACACTGAAGATGATAACGCTTTTACAAATGGATCCTTTAAAATGGAGTTTGTTTCTATAAGTTGCATTTCTTTGTTCATTTTCCTTCACAACAAAAAACTTAATGTCTATATGCTTAGACTTTCTTTAACTCTTGTTGTTATAAGACTACCGTCCGATTGTCACTTTAAAACTTAAGCGGTCTTTCGACACTTGTTGACAATTCACAGTCTCTTTAATAAACTTATGCAGCCATATAATTTAACTAATGTCGGAATACCTAATGATCTCAAGATGATCCGACTTCAAATGTAGGCAAGTAGGTCTTTAGTGTTTTGTAAATATCTTTATCATTCTTTTGGCTGCTACCTAATGTTCTCTTCCGGTTTGCTCTGGTATTGACCAAACATCCAAACAATAAATATAAGATTCACGCATACATTAAGCTCCCTACTGCTGATGCAAAATTGATCTTTTCCATATACTTGGATTCAAAATTACTTTTAGAACACTGTTTGAGACTAAAATATATCTCCTTTAAAATTAGGGGTGTCATGTGGTTCACAGATTTGCATGCTAAAATTTTGTAATACCTTTTCCATATGGGCCTTTTGTGATAATCCTAAAACACCTCGTGAGCGATCACGGTGATTTCGGATTCCTAATACAAAGACGTCTTACCAAGATCTTTCATTTCAAATAAGAAATTTCTTAGTTTCCTTAAGAATGTTCATATCATTACTTGCAAGCAAAATATCATCCACAATATGACCAAAATTATAAATCTACTCCCACTGAACTTATGGTATACATAATCTTCACCAAGATTCGTTTCAAAACCAAATGAAATAATACTTGATTAAGTTTTAAAGTACCATTAACGAGAAGTTAGCTTAAGCCCATAAAAGGATTTCTTAAATAAACCAGTCACCATTTCTGGCTTCTTTATATAAATAGTTTCCTCAATGTCTCCATTGAGAAAACTCGTCTTTATATCCATTTGATGTAACTTAAGATCATAATACGCCATATGTGCCATAATGATCCTAAAAGATTTATTTTTTTTAGAAGATACCGGAAAAGGTGTTTTCTTTATAATCAATGTCTTTCTTTTGAGTAAAATCTTTAGCAACTTAGACGGGCTTAATATCTTTCCTTATTACCTTGTGAATCCTTTTGGTCTTAAAGACTAATTTAATCCCAATAGCTTTCACATTTTTAGGTAATAGGACAAGATCCCAAACGTTGTTATCTTTATAGATTTTAACTCTTCATTTATGACATTAATTCACTTTATGAGAATTAGGACTATTAATGGTTTGATGGGAGGTGAGAAAATCATCTCCCACTAAACCTAAGCGTCCTTCATTCTAGGCAAGATACACTTTATAATTATCCAGAATAACACTTCTTCTTACTCTATTGGATCTCATTATGGGCACCGGTTCTTCCTTATTTTGAGATTGTTGAATTTCTTTTTATGACCAACATTTCCATGTTGTTCAATATTTATGGGGAATCATTATTTTGAATTGTATGTTCCTCTTGAATTTCAGGTACAAGTACTTGATTTCTAATTGGAACTAAGGGAAGAGGTATAAAAAGGATGCCTCTTCCTTTTCAAATTCAAAATATTACTCCTAATCTCCCACTAAATTCAACATCCTCAAATAACCTAGCATTTCTCGTTTTAAAATGTTCTAGTTTTTCGGGTTGTAAAATTTATAGCCCCATAGATCTCTCGGCATACCCTACAAATAACTACTAACAGTCTTATGTCCAACTTGCCCTTATTAGGCTTATAATGCCTAGCTTCTGCTGGACAACCCCACATATGAAGATGATTTAAGGACGTGTTCTTATTCGTCCCAAAATCATAAAAGGTTTTTGATAGTAGCTTTAGAGGGAGCTTTATTGAGAATATATACTGTGGTATTTAATGTATCGCTCATAATGAGTGAGGTAAAAGAAGTACAAGGAACATACTTATTACCATATCCTTAAGGATTCTATTATGTCTCTGTTACACTTATTTATGCTAGGCGTACCTGGCTTAATGTGGAGAGAGACAATCCCACACTCCTCAAAATAGCGAGCAAAAGGACCCGGACATTGTTCCTTTGAACCATCATTCCAACCATAGTATACACCACCATGATTGGACTTAACGTTCTTAATAGTCTTTTAAAGTTGATTTCCAACTTTGACCTTATAAGACTTGAAAATGTCCAAAACTTGAGACTTTTTCATGAAGTAAATAAATGTATTCATATTAAGAGTGGTCGTCTATGAACGTAATAACGTATTGTTGACCTTTCCATGAAGGATTAATGAATGGTCCACAAATATCTGAATGAATTAGTTCTAAGACGCTTGATGCTCTCGAGGATACTTTTCTTTTAATGTTTGTAAATTCCCTTTAAGGCATTAATGCAAAAGTCTCTTCCGGAATATCAAGTATGGTCAAGATTCCTTTAGACACAAGCTTATCAATTCTCCTCTCGGAGATATGACCAAAACGCCCATGTCATAATGAATAAAATTTTACTTGATAACTTTCACTTTTACTTTTGGTTTCATTATTATGGGACTTAATTATTGTTTGAATAATGTCAAGTAAATAAAGATTAATTGACAAAGTACTAGTACCAATAACCTTGGAATTTAAAATAAAGATCACATATATTATTATCAAAAGAACAAGAGTAACCTTCCTTGTCTAATACTGTGATAGATATCATAATTCCGTTCAAATGATGGTACAAATGAATGTATTATTAATACAAATAATACTTAGTACTTTAACAATAACTTAAAGGATCCTTATGCCTATAACTTCAACCGGATTCCTAGTTTCTATATAGATGAATTTCTTCATATTTACTAGGTTTTCGGTAATTTAGACAATCTTACTTAAGCATCCTTATGTGATTGGTTTCACCAAAATTCAATCACCATGTATATGTAGGAATTGAAACCAAATTAGCCTCAATACAATACAAAATAGACCAATGATATACCTTTCATGCCAAGCGTGATACTTAGGGTAATCGAACTTCATGTTAGTGAGGTTCTTGCAAAAGAATCATTTCTTTATGATCATTAGATGACCCCTTAGACTTCTCATTACTTGCAACCACAGTTTCTTTCCCTCTTCTCTTGTCCCATGAGAAAAGGTAGATGCTAAATGAGCACATTTAGTTCTAAATCGCTTTAACCTATCTTCCTCTTGTGTCATAAGTGAAAGTAATTCAATAATAATTCACTTATATTTTGACAATTATAGGTCACCTCAAAGTGACCAAACTGAGAAGGAAGAAAGATCAAAACTAAATGCATAAAAATATCTTTCGATATCCTGGATTTAAGTGCTTTTAGTTTTGTTGATAGGTGAACTATTTCTAAATGTACTCCCTTAAATTCCCGGTACCCTTATACCTTATGGAAACAAGCTTCCTAAAGGGTATCAAGGAACGTTTCAGCATCAACATCCTCGGAGACACTGTTCAAAAGGTCTCCGGGACAACATTCTTTATTATCATTAGGCTCACGCGGTTGGATTATTTTCACTTCTCAGCACTTGAGCAATAAAAAGAGAAACAGATCCCTTAATGCGAGTTCTAGGTCCATATATCCCAAGATCATAATTATTTGTTTTCCAAGTTTTTAAAATTAGTCTCATTTAGCATCGGTACGGTACTCATAGCAGTAATAACGGATGAAACAATAAGTAAATCTGTTGGGTTTATGAGAACAAAAGAATGAAAAAACAAAACATAAATAAGAAACTACATAACAAATAAATGATTAATTATATCAATGAAATCCATCAATAAGGTAATTAACATGACATCAAAACTAATCTTTGGATTGCGAATTGACTCATAAATAATTGTCTTAGATGACAAGTAATTTGAACAACATTTGATTAAATGCATAATCTTTCTTTGGGTAGTCTTAAGCATTTAATAAAACAACTTAATGCTCATTTTATTTGTCATCACATGAATGCTTAAGTTTAGTCAAATGTCAAGATTTTCTTTGGAAAATTCAAGTCATTCACATATTAATTTTGGATTTAAATAAGGTTAATCACTTAGGCGATAATATTATTTAAACAATGAATAAAATTATTTAAGCATATAATTAATCAAGGCTTTAAGGTTTGAAAAAATGTATGTTTTGTTCAAAAGAGGAACAAAATTGTGCAACATCTTTGAAAAAGCAAAAACCTGTGAACAGTGTACATGCGCGACCGGGCAACTTATATTACCCGAACGGGCAGAACATAAGACCCGACCGGGCAGAACATAAGACCCGACCGGGCTAAAGCCACCGTTTCATGCATGCTTTGCTGCACTTTTCCAACTTTTGTCCCAAAAAATGATGAACAACAAGTAGATCCACATGGTATGTTCTTTACAATATAAAACCATGTTATTTAGGAATAATCTTGCTTTAAAACAATGGAATCAAGTATGTAGATCCACATGGTATGCACTAGACATAAAACCATGTTATGAAGGGATAGTCACACTTGAACCATTGTGTTCATTCAACAAAACTTTTCAAACCATTTTCTTAAATTCAGATGATGATTATCAGTACTCTATGAATGAATTAGAGTCCTAATCAACATCAAAACTTGATGATTCAACAGAAAAAATGAATCGAATAAAGCATAAAAGCTTTCCCGAAAAGGACCCAAACTTAAACTAAAATATGAGCGGGCTCTGATACCAATTGTTGGAACAATTTATGATCCCTGAATGCTATACTCATATTCAGAATAAGATTGAGGAAGAAGATGAAGGCGGAAGCGAGATAATACCTGTTGAATCCATTATGAATGTTGTAGGGAGAAATGAAGAACAAGTAGGGAGAAGTGTTCTTCTAAATGATAAGTGTCTCTTAATATCTCAAAAGTCTTTCAACATTATGAAGTAATTTAGATGAGAGAAAGTAAGAATGAAGTATGTTTTAGGCTTGATGGAGATGCCTTTAAATAGTAAACATGGTGACACTTCATTTAGGGACCACACCCTTTCAAGCTTTAGCAATGTTAATTTACCATTTTGCCGATCATAAATTGATAAATTACATTTCAGGAATTCTACACATTTTATTATTGACTACACTTTATATTAACATTATACTTATGATTTTATGTATGAAATTCACTAAATGACTTGTGTTGCAAGCCATGATCTTACAATATAGAGATTTGGATCTCACATAATACATAATACTGCCTCAGTCTCAAAATGAATATCCGAATTTACTCTTTGATCTATTTAAACATTTATTTTTTGTACGGAGGGAGTAATATGGTACATTAAATCTGAATTCGGAGAAAAGTTAGAACTCATAAGTAAAAAGTTAATATTCCCTCCGTCCCAAAATGATAATCATGTTTGACTATTCAAAATTTTTAAGGATATGAACACTTGCTTCCCTAGTCATGTTATATTTGTGGACATTTTAGCCTAAATTGTAGAAATGAGAAGAACTTTTTGGGACAATAAAAAATGACAAATGAAAAAATTATTTTGGGACGGAAAAGGGAGTATTTAAAATTAAAAAAAGAAAAAGAAAAAGGTAGTAGTGGGAGTTGAGTTATGAGACATGGGGAGGTAATTGGACCATTCTATATATAGTGGTTCTCTTATAGGGGACACAGCTACACCGTGGTTGAAATTAAAAGTGGGCAGTGGGCTGGCTGGATGGATCACTTCTGAATCTCATTCTCATTCTCATTCTCAAGTGGAAATAAAAGCACTTCACAAACGGGGCATGGTACTCCCTCCGACTCAAAATAATTATTACATTTAATTATTCAAACTTTTTAAGGATATGAACACTTGATTCACTAGTCATGTTTTGTTTGGGCACTTCTAAGCCTAGGTTGTAGAAATTTGAAGAATTTTTTGAGACAATGAAAAATGCCAAATAAAAATATCATTTTGGGACTGACGGAGTATATAAAAAGTCCAATTAATGCATCACTTTCTTCAACTCGTATGCATAAAAACATTTTTTTTTGCCCACTTTATTTTAAATATAACATAGCAGAAATAAAAAAATAAAAAATAAAATAAGAGCCCATATCATCTAAGTCAAGCTTTATGCATGAATTTTTACCCCTCATTTCAGTCAAACAATGAGTCACTCTTATGAAAAACCTGTTAATTTAAGCCACAAGGTCATTAGTTTTACTCTTATATACTAAAACAAGGTTTCATTATGGATCCTTCATTAACCCAACCACCTAGAATGAGGGTCACATTGCAGTTAAGTTTATGTCCAATGTGATTTACCCCTCCTAGTGAAAAAAATAGGGCAATTCATAATTATAATAATGAATTCAGATCATTCCAAAGATATACAAAATCTTGAGTGGGTAATGGACCTATAGTCATCTTCCAAAACCCTCTTTCTCAACCCCCACACACTCAAACATAAAGATTAATGATTCACCCTTTTTGTTGCTCATGTGCTCAAGTGAAAGAGTACTGATTCTCACACAAAATTTGCTTATAAAATTTTAATATTTGACAACTTCTATCTAAATTTTTATTTTATGAGATCAAATATTAAAAAATATAGACACCAATGACTGACTGTCATCCAGTTGAGATTTGACCGCGAACTAATTCTTGAATAAGCATTTGTTGAGATTAAGGTGGTAATATGTGGGACTAATTGAGCACCATCTGCAACCTATATCAGTCAAGCAATGGTCATTGAAAAACGTTTTGAGGACTTTGTGCAACAGATAAATCTAAGTCAATGCATACCCATGTTGGAATAGAGATCCCTCAAAGAAACAAAGAGAAGAAAATCGGCACTGCAGGCGAGCGGGCGCCTGTCTTATCAGGTTGTCTGGTTCCTGGCGAAAATGATTCAGGCGGGCGCTTGCCCTATACCAGACGGGCGCCTGGTCCCCTGATCTGGATTCGGGAATAGCAGTATTTTCGGGATTTCTCTTATGTTTAGGTTTAGGTCTTATTCTAGGTTTGCTATATAAGCAATGTTCCGCCCCATACTCATTGTAACTCCATATTTACATATTATAGTGCAAGATTCTGGCTTGGTAGTGCCCCAGACGTAGTCAAACAAATTGACGAACTGGGTAAACAATTTCTTGTGTTCTTCTGTCTTTTGCTTTGGTTATCTATTTCTTGTGCTTGTTTGTGGTGCTGTGATTTCTTGCGATTTGCTTGGGTGTTGGATTGGGAAGGTCATATTCCACAACAACTGGTATATAGAGCTCCGGTTTAACGATCCGGGTTTATCAAGCAATCAAGAATGGGCAAGGATAAACAAGCGGTGGAGAAATTTGATCGGTTTGACTATGGGTTTTGGAAGATGCAAATAGAGGATCTCTTGTACAACAAAGATCTCTATAAGCCCTTAACAGGAGTCAAGCCGGAAAGCGAAAAACAGGAAGATTGGGATCTTATGGATCGGAAAGCCCTAGGGGTGGTTCGATCTACTTTGTCAAAGTGGATCGCGAAGACTACCAAGAAGGCGAAAACCACCAAGGAGCTATTGGATTATCTTACTGAGATATTTGAAACTCCATCTGCTGCAAATAAGGTTGATTTGATACGTAAGATGGGCAATCTCAAGATGCAAGAGGGAGGATCCATAGCTAAACACATCGATGAGTTTATGGATGTTATAGACTCATTGGCGTTTGGGGATGAGGTTCATGCTTGTCAATTGCTAGCATCCTTACCAGGAAGTTGGAGCGGAACGGTGACGGAGTTAAATGCTTCAGCGGGTAAGAATAAATTGAAGTATGATGATGTTAAGGACTTTCTTTTAGGCGAAGAAAATCGTATAAAGAAGTTGGTGACACCATCTACTTCGGAATCGGCTTTAGCTATAACTAGCAGGGGAAAGCCGGGTAATAGCAACAAGGGGAGAACCGAATCAAGGGAAAACGTAGGAGGTGGTGAGTACAGGCCTAGGGAGAACAAGAATGCACCAAGGGTAGCCAAGGGATCGGTTGAGTGCTATCATTGTAAGGAGTTAGGACACTACAAGAGGGATTGTCCCATGCGAGGGGATAAATCGGCGAATGTGATAACTGAGGGTGAAGATGTACTGATTCTGAGTGTTAGTAGTGCGCTAGAATCATGGGTGCTGGATTCGGGGGCATCATTCCACTCATGCGGGCATGCAGAGGAGATGGAAAATTACACTTCCGGTGATTTCAGAAAGGTTTATCTGGCGGATGGCGAGCCTTTGGAAATCAAGGGGAAGGGGGATGTCAGAATAGGAGCATCGGACGGGAAGGTCTTACATCTACACGGGGTCAGACACATTCCGGGTTTGAAAAAGAACCTATTATCAGTTGGGCAGCTGTGTGAAGAAGGTTACACAGTAACTTTTAGCTGCAGGAACTAGGTTATTACCAAGGAGGATTTTAAGATCGATCGGGGTAATAGGGAAGGAAGATTGTATTTGAAGAATAACACCAAGGATAGTATCACGGTGGCGTCAGCCAATGGTGATATGGATTTGTGGCACTGTCGATTGGGTCACATGAGTGAGAAGGGGATGAAAGTACTTTGCTCAAAGAGATTACTACCGGGTTTGAAGACAGTCGACGTGGGGATCTGCGAAGATTGTGTGTTTGTCAAACAGGCGAGGAGTAATTTCTCGAGGACAGGTAGGGCTTTAAGGGAAGCAAAGTTGGAATTGGTTCACACGGATTTGTGGGGACCGGCCCCGGTAACTTCTCTAGGTGGTGTGTCAAATTACATGGCCTTCATTGATAATGGTGGGGAGTATGAGCTTGGGGAGTTTAAGGAATTGTTGGGTATGCTTATCACTTAACCCTCCTATATTTGTTAGAATTGATTGATACCATCACTTATGAGTATTTTTATGGACTTTAGGACCTCATGTAAAGAAGTTTATAACTTCAATTTTTAGCCAAGTCCTTTTTATAGTATATGCTTAGATTATAGGACTTGAAACTATGAAGGATCGAAGATTTCCTAAGCAGGATTCATTTCATTGCGCAGGATGTTCTCTGCACAGGTCGCCACTGCGCATAGATATCGTGCGCAGCTTTTGACCCTGCTCAGTTTTCAAGGTCTTATTCCCTAAACTCTGAAGAGATCTTTTAGTGACCAAGCATGGTACTCATGCTTCCCATACGCAACATTCATACGCGCCGGCAATGCGCATGCTTTTGTGCGCGGACACTCAACCTTGGTCAAATTCCTCATCTCCTGATCTCATATTCTAGAAGCTTGGAAAGCGACAAGACAAGCTACGCTTTTTGGATTAAGTCAGAGTGCTGAGGTGTGCACAAACGACAAAATAAGCACACTCAGCAAAACCATTGGTGGAGACACGCTTCAAAGAAATATTTCAAGTGAAGACAGCTGTCAACCTTCCAGAAGAAGATTTGAATTTGGTCTTCATGCTCAGTCTTCAACGGGTACAAAGGACACCTGCGCACCAATCACATTGTGACAGCTCATTGTCCTTGCTCTGTCTCCAACGGCTATAAAGGACACCTACGCGCCAATTATATTGTGCCAGCACATCGTCCTTGCTCAGAGCTCCAACGGCTAGTTTTTGAAGCTCAGTTATAAATAGCCTCCTCATTCCCATTTCCAAGTTTCAAGCTTGCATGCTTCAAGAGCTCGAGTTTCATGCTTCATTGTAAAACCTTGAAGATCTGAAGACTGCTGCTCAATATCTCCAGATTCCTTAGAACAGCCTTCAAGATCTTCAAAACTTCAAACTCCTGCTCAAATCGCAAAGCCCTATATCACCAGAATTCTTGGTGCTCTTCATCTTTCATATTCATAGAGCCCAGAATTTCTCACACACACACACACCTCTTGAAGCTTTGATCTTTTTGATCCAACTTCTTGAGATACACCGGTTTAGTCTATGATTTGTTCTTCATAGATAATAGATCTTGAGTTAGTATTGAGCTCAAATGTTGTAATTTGTAATACTCACTCATATTATAAGATCTCCATTAGAAATCCAAGACTAACCATCTTGGTAGAGGATGTAGATCTTTCATCGATCGAACCTCTCCAAATAGCGTGTTCATTATGTTTACTGTATATTTCCTGCTTAACTATTTATGAACTGCTTTGTTTGATCTTTCAGATTGCTACACTTTACTGTTGTAATTGTTATTGCTCATTTGCCTTAGAACCATTTTTGCGCCACTCTTTAGCCTCAAACTTAGCGCGTGCGTTTTTATCTCTGCGCAGTATACCCTGCGCAGAGCTGCTTTAAATTTCCGCTGTGCATTTCACACTCTTGCTGCGCGCTATACTTAGCCAAAATAAGAGTTGTGCGCATTTGCCATTGAATTGCAAAAGGGTTTGAAAAGAATTTTAAAACGCTATTCACCCCCCCCCCCTCTAGCGATTTTCATACCCTTGTTGCCCCTTTGGGACCAACAGGAATACTGTGATGCGAGTGAGATTCGCATGGATATTCTAAACTCGGGTGGGAGCAAGACGGTTCATGATGACCAAGGTCAAGGGGATCACTAAAGATGAACCAAATACTCCAGGACCGGATATTCCGCTGCGCAGATCTAACAGAGAGTGTAGATCGGATGACAAGACTCCAGGTTTCTCAAGCAAGGAAAAGTTGAAGCTATGCATGGCTTCAACGGGGCTTGGAGAATAGGGGAGGAGGAATGTAGTACCATGATCGAGGTGAGCACTATGGCACTAAGGATGAGTTGAAGACGGATACGGGGCTTGTATACGCGGTTGATCTCTAGGTGGGAGATTGTTGGAATAGAGATCCCTCAAAGAAACAAAGAGAAGAAAATCGGCACTGCAGGTAGACGTGTCCATTGCCGGTTAACCGGCGGTTGAGAAGACGCCGGAGGTCTAACCGTAACCGCCCCGGCTAACCGGACCTAACGGTTAAGGTTAGGCGGTTAACCGGTTAAACCGGTTAAACCGTCTGCCTTTTTCATTTTTTTTTATTTATTTTTTTTAACTGAAAAATGTCAAAAAAGTGACTGAAATCTGAAAATTTAACTGGAAAAAGTCAAAAAACTGACTGGAAACTGGAAATTTAACAGAAAAATGTCAAAAAACTGACTGGAAAGTGGAATTAACTGACTGAAAACTAACAAACTAACTGGAATTATTTAAAAACTAACTGGAAATTCGAAATTTAGGTGTGTCAGCCGGTTCAACCGCCGGTTATAACCGCCGATTTGACCGGTTACTCAACCGACGGTTATAACCGCCGGTTGGCCGGTTCCCCTAAACCTTAACCTTAACCGGACCGGCCATATACGGTTCACGTCCGAAACGGTTGGCCGGTTAGCCGGTTTTGACCGGTTAGAAAACCGCCGGTTAGCCGGTTCCGGTTGATTTTTGGACACGTCTAACTGCAGGCGAGCGGGCGCCTGGTCTTGACCAGGCGGGCGCCTGTCTTATCAGGTTGTCTGGTTCCTGGCGAAAAGGATTTTCAGGCGGGCGCTTGTCCTATACCAGGCGGGCGCCTGGTCCCCCGATCTGGATTCGGGAATAGCAGTATTTTCGGGATTTCTCTTATGTTTAGGTTTAGGTCTTATTCTAGGTTTGCTATATAAGCAATGTTCCGCCCCCATACTCATTGTAACTCCATATTTACATATTATAGTGCAAGATCCTGGCTTGGTAGTGCCCCCAGACGTAGTCAAACATATTGACGAACTGGGTAAACAATTTCTTGTGTTCTTCTGTCTTTTGCTTTGGTTATCTATTTCTTGTGCTTGTTTGTGGTGCTGTGATTTCTTGCGATTTGCTTGGGTGTTGAGTTGGGAAGGGCATATTCCACAACCACCCAAAATACACTATGAGCACTTTATGCAACTGGAAAATCTCAGCGAGTGCTACTCACAACACGCTTTGCAGCCAGATCGCACGAGCGGTGCACAAATTTCACGTCTATAATTTTATGAGCAAGATTTTGTGCTCCAAACAATACTCCAAATGAAATGGGGCAAACCCTTGTATTCTATTATATTAACTTAGCTGATAATGTACATTTTCTCAATTCTCATGAGAACACTCTACAAAATATTACAAGTAATACCCATCACCTTATTTCCAGAGGTGTGTTGTAGACTTGGTGAAAGAATCATAAACAACCCCCTTCAAGAAATGGTCAAAAATCTATGGCATCAACTGGAAGAGAAGTGGCTCTGTGGAGTGATTGAGGAAGGAAATCTGCATTATAGAAATTCTTGGCAGAAACCATATGCTCTGGACTGCAAGCTTCATAGAATGCTTCATAATGTTGTACCTTTTGGTTTGTACATTCATTCTCTTCATCCGTCATGGAACAAAGACTATAATGCTTCCCCGAGGCGAATGATTTTAACAAAATATCTTCTTGTTCTTCTCTTGATATTGCTGACAGCTTCTTCTCTGATTTCTTGTGATCTCTGTTGTCTGAATTCAGACATAAACTCGAATGTTTGGACATTATCCCAAGTTGTTGGTCTCGTAGTTCCCTCAACTGCATCTGATACTTTGCCTTTAGCCACCTCAGTTCTTGCCTTATCTCATTCTCATAATCATCTGCTAAATCACGAGCACGTAAAGTTGTCTCCCCTGCAACAGATTGTCTTTCCTTATCCACTTTTACCATCCTTTCACCTTCCAGGGGTAATGATGTCTTTTCAAGTGGGGGTTCATCTTCTGCACATGACTGATACTCACTAGAGCCTAACCCGGGCTCATCGTGGTGGCCCCAGATATCAGAATACTGTATATCATCCGATTGGCTCGAGACCACAGGTGCACCTTCTGTAACACATTGCTCCGACTCATCAAATTGGTACGTGATTTCTTCGAAACGGCCATGAATTGCGGCGCAGCCATGTATTGAGCATGGAAGAATTTGAAGGTGCTTGGGGGTATTTCCGTCTGGTGTTACATAGTTTGTATGAGAAGTATGTGTAGCACAATTTTGACAGTAACCGTTCTTTTCTTGATGAGGAGTTCCTTCTAATCCGTCCCCACTTTGCCATTCGGGTACCAAGCAAGTAATTTCACCGTCAATCATATCTGCTATTTTAGTCACGTCTTGATCAGTAATATCCAACTCGGAAACCATTTCTGCAGCAACGCTCATTGCTGTATCAGCTTCAATGTCGAATGGGAAGTATATGTTTCGAACTCGGCCTGCACAGATTAATTTCAAGAATAATAAGAATGATTTTTTACAGAAATTTCCTATGTTTGTTGTCACACCAAGACATGCAATAAAATCTCAAGTGCTTGCAACAGATTTTTGTGTTATCCACTCTGTAGAAACTATTCTATAAAATGGTGTATTCTAAATGAGTGCCCATTTTTAGTTTTTCAAGAAATTGAGGATGTACACTTTTACTTGCACTTTAGTAGCAAATACTCCCTCCGTCCAAAATGATCTTCTCATTTGCCATTTTTCATTGTCCCAAAAAGTTCTTCCTATTTCTACAATATAGGCTTAAATGTGCATAAACAAAACATGGCTAGTGAAGCAAGTGTTCATATCCTTAAAAACTTTGAATAGTCAAATGTGAAGATCATTTTGGGACGGAGGGAGTATACAAAAATGTCCAGTGTTCCACCAAGTCATTGTGAGTGCAAACTAGGACATGAATATATACTCAAGAACTTTACTATAAAATGGGTATTCATTTAGGGAAAAAAATACTTTCGGGCAAAAAGGATTATTTTGGGACATGTTTAAAAAAATGAACACTCATTAAGGGACGGAGGGAGTACAAAAAGAAAAAAGAAAAAAATGATAACTCAAATTGAAGAAGAATCAGACCTTCTTTATCTGCAATTCGTAGCCTCAAGAAGATACCATCATCTTCTCTCCTTCCCTTAATTGTAATGTCAAGTTGTTCCAAATGCTCGTCCTCTTGACTTGTGAATAGATCAATCTCGTTTGTTTCAAAGTCGGCTTGATGGCTATCCAAATCCCCATCGGGTCCACAACTAAGATAACTGGAGTACCCATTGACTAAAGAGCTAGCATTACTAGGATGATGAATGTTCAAAAGTGGTTGTCTTAACATAGGACCTATTCCATCAAAATCTCTCCAATAGTCTATTGGCCTCAAATCAAATCCAGAATCGTCGTCTTGGAGAAAGGGGTCCATAAGAAGCTCACTTGCAGGAAGCCTAAGTGAAACTGTAACTAGACATTTCTCAACAAATTCTCGCACTTCGGGATCCTTAACTTTATAAAGAGCATCGGGTTTTTTACCCTATATGGAAAGAGAAAAAATGTTAGTAATAAATCTCACATCTATAGACTTCATTTTGAAAGGCCAAAATTTGGATAATGCATCAGTTTGTACCGAGATAACTTTCTTGTAAATTTGAGCAGGGTGGTTGCATTCACTGTATGGATATTCAAAAGTGACCATTTCCAAAATGCACATCCCAAATGCATAAATGTCCACTAGTTCATTGTATTCCTCAGCATACACTTCTGGAGCCATGAACTCTGGTGTTCCTGAGAGAATCAAGAAGATACCATCTATAAGCACTAAATATTACGACTTGCCCCAACTTGACTCTTTTATCTGGCAATTGAATGCGTAAATCTGCTCTTGGGATTGCTAAGGATTTCTTTTACGACTTTGTGTCCATGGGAAGGAGTGGATTTTTAATTTTATTTTTTTGGTGGGGGGGAGGGGGTGGGGTGAGGAGGCGTGGGAAGGGAATTGAACCTGAGACTTCATAGTTGTGAAGCCCCAAGCCTGCCACTGCAATGAGGCACACCTTAGGATAATCTTTCAAGTGAAAGGGAATTGGGTGTAATCACAAAAATCATGAAAATTCGAGTGATAACGTTTTGCGTCGGGGTTTTCACTTTTCTCAAAGTCTGAGAAGAGGGCAACTAACTACCACGTTATATCTTTTCTTTTGCTGGAAGCATGGTGCTAGATACGGCGCACCAAAATCAACAAAATCATAAGAGAAAAATAAGGTTTTATTGGATTTATTCCAGAAAGGTAGTCATACATTCTTTCAAAAAACTGTAATTACTTTCGGAATGAAATTAATCTAATCACATGGCTATGAATTTTCACTCACTCCTAGTGACAAAATCCTAAACCAAACTAATATAAAGAATTAGGCTTATATACAATGAAATTGTTTACTATATCGTATCTTCAACATAGCCAAATCATAGTGAGACCTCAAACAAAGCTTCGAGCTTTAAAAGCTGAATTCAATTATCATAAGATGAGATTAGGGAACTGATAAAAATCTACTTACCAACACAGCGAGCAGCATGAGATTTACGGAGAATTGCAGCGAGTCCCAAATCACCAATCTTCACTTCCCCTTGATTGCCATTAACGAAAATATTGTCACATTTAAGATCTCTGTGAATGACAGGTGGGTCATGGCTGTGAAGGTATAGAAGGCCTTTCAAGATCTGCCTACACCAATGCTTGACTGCTCTAATATTTACTTTCTTGTGTTTTTGCCTATACCTACCAAAAGATAGTAGTAAAACTTTACAAATTTGCTGACACCCACATAAAAAGAAACTTGAATAATTACAAAAATCCAGATCATCACACACACACACATACACATACACACAAAGAAAAGAAAGAGTAAATTTAGGAGGTTTTTTATGTACTTACTGTCTGAGAGTACCAGAAGTGAACATCTCTGTGACAAAATTGATGTTTCTGTTGACAGTATCAACCCAAGAAGTGTAGAATTTCATGATGTTGCTGTGTTTTAAGGTCTTGAGCAGATGAATTTCACATATAATCTCTCAAGATCTTCAGGACTTTGTAGGAAATCAAAAACTTTACCTGATTCCATGCCACTTCTATCCCTTCATACTCATCAAATGCCCTATAACTGCACCCACACAAGAAACCCAAATTTAGTACACACCAAAAACTGCACCAAATGACAATCAACCAAATACCCATTCACATAAAACAATCAAATAATGACCGAAAACTGAATAAATTGCATCAATTTGAAAAGGGTATGCAGGAAATTGCACACATACACTGTTTTTGAAGCTCCCTTGCCAAGAACTTCATTGTACTGCCAAAAAAAAAGATAAAAGAAACTCTAAACCTCTGTATAATCAATCAATAAATCAAAAAAAAAAAAAAAAATTACCAACATACAAAATTGATCACATACCCTTCCATATCTACCAGTGGGATCAACTTCAACAAACTCTGATAGATCTGATTCATCAAGAGCTGTAACACCCTCCATTCCTTGGCTCTTTAATTAGATACTAACAAGACTGTTGATTAAAATGTGTGTGTGTGTGTGTGAATGAAGATTGATTGAGGAATTTCAGTGAACAGTTGATGGGCGGGTGAAAGAAAAAGAAAAAAAAATTAATCTTTAAAAGAAGGAAGGAGAAAATGCTAGTTGGGGGGTGGTAGTCTTTGGAAAATCCATCAAGGGGCAAAGATTTTTCAACCAACTCAGAGACAACGAGGCAAAGATTTCTCAAAGGGTTAATGGCACAAGGGAAGGGTTTGAAGGAAGGGAAGCTCTACCCTACCCCACATAAACAAATCATGACAAAAACTCTTTCTCTCTCCTCCTTTTTCTCTGTCCCCTTTCTATCTCATCACGAGCTGTGAAACCAAAAAAGACACACACCCACATACTCAAAACACACAGTTTCATCCTAACTGTGTGTGTGTGTGTATAATTCATAAATAAAGGACCAAATTTTGTTAAAATTTGATCTTGCAAAACCAAATTTTTCTCAAATACCACGGATCGGAACAGCTCCACCCATTTTAGCTCCACCCCTCCACCCAATGGCTCCGATCAAGGCCATATAGGCGAGCTCATCATCTGTGCGGCTAATATAATTTCATTTTTTTGTGGGTCCTACCGAGCTCGGACACATCTCATCCGTCGATCACAAAATCCAATGAGGTAGCTCTAATCGGAGCCATTGAGTGGAGCGGGGTGGAGGGGAGTAGTTGAGTAGAATAGAAAATCTCACCTTTAATTATAGAGGAAAACATAGTTGAGTAGAATAGAAAATCTCACCTTTAATTATAGAAAAAAACGTGGTTGAGTAGAATAGAAAATCTCACCTTTAATACTGATAAATGAAAATCTCACTTCTGCTAAACAAAAAATAACTAAAATAAAAATTTATTTTGTATAGAAAAGGTTAGTAGTAACCAAACAATAACTAAAATCAATATGGGTAATAGAATCATTTTTCTGGTATTTTACCAATAGAATAGAAAAGGTTAGTAGTAGAACAGTAATTAAGGTGTTTTCACACACACAGACATATATTAATTTCATAATAAGTGATCCTTTTTATTTGTTATTTGTCTCAAAACAATTATCACATAGTACAATGTATAAATAACAAAGCCTTTTTTTTTTTTTTAATAAAAATACTCATATTCCTTCAAAAAAAAAAAAAAACTCATATAATCCTTCCGTTCAATAACTATGTGGACAAAATGGGCTTTGCACGAAAAGTAAGGGATGAATAGTAGTGGGTAGTGGTTGTGAGTGTGAAAAGTGAAGTAGGAGAGAGAAAGTGGGGTAGGGAATAGTAGGTTGATAGGGATAGCCAAACAGAACCGGAACCGGAAAATCGGACCGGAAAAGCACGGAACCGGAGCAAACCGGCGAATAAACCGGAACCGGAACCGGAGTAACCGGAACCGCCATTCATCCGGGCCGGTTACGGTTCACATAAATGGCAAACCGGACCGAAAATCCCTTGTTTTTCAATAATTTTAAAGGGGGGATCGGAACCGGATTGTGCCAACCGGAACCGAAACCGGCGGTTCCGAACCGGAATCGGGCCCGGAACCGGTTTTGGCCATCCATAGGTTGATTGGTGTTGTGAGTATAAAAGTAAAGTAGGAGACAGAATGAGTGGAAGGAATAGTAAATATTCTTTACCATTTTTGAAAAGTGTAACTTATCCATGGGACTCCCAAAATAAAAACGTGTCCACATAGTTATGGGACGGATGGGACGGAGGGAGTATTACGCAATCTATTACAAAATTTATAATGAAATGAAGGAAATACTCCCTCCGTCCCATTTGAAGTTTTCACTATTTTGGTGATGGCACAAAAATTAAGAAAAGTGATGAGTGTAAGAAGAGTTGTGAGAGGGAAGAAGTTAGTGGGTATGACAAGTGAGGCCTACAATTTAAATATGTGAGAGGGGAAAGTTAGTGGGTATGATAAGTGGGCCCCATAATTTAAGTATGTGAGAGGAAGAATTGAGTGGGTATGACAAGTGAGACCTACATTTTTTACCATTTTAGGAAAGGATGAAGCTTTCAACGGGACACCCATTTGGATAAAAGGTGATGGCACACATATTAAGAAATGTGATGAGTGTAAGAAGGGTTGTGAGAGTGAAGAAGTTAGTGGGTATGACAAGTGAGGCCTACAATTTAAATATGTGGGAGGGGAAAGTTAGTGGGTATGACAAATGGGCCCCATAATTTAAGTATGTGAGAGGAAGAAGTGAGTGGGTATGACAAGTGGGACCTATATTTTTTATCATTTTAGGAAAGGATGAAGCTTTCAACGGACTACCCATTTAGATAATAGGTGAAGCTTCAAATGGGACGGAGGGAGTATCAATTATGTATGGCAGTATGGGTAATAGAATCATTTTTCTGGCCTGCAACTGCTTGTTTATAAGGGATCAACCAAGAGAGAAAAAAAATAATAAAATATGGAAGTGAAGGAGTACAACTGTACAAGTGGGTGCATATTACCGGTCTTAAAATCATTCAAACATTGTACCAAAATAAATTATTAAAATCTACTTCTAGTAAAATTATTTTTAATAGCTATCCTTTTTTTCTTAAAATTAATAAATAGGTTTAAAAAATAAATTTATGTTTATTAAAATAAAATAAAATAAATTTATTTTGAAATGAAAAGATAAGTAAATTTGACATTCGCTTAGCTGTACGGAGGTGGTACAAGGCTAAATAATTATGCGTCATGAGTTTCGTTCAAGTCTGATCCTATTGGATAGGGATGGTCAAAACCGGTTCCGGGCCCGGTTCCGGTTCGCCATATATGTGACCCTGAACCGGCCCGCGCTTACCCCGGTTGGCACAGTCCGGTTCCGGTTAGGCTCCGGTTCCGGTCTCCCCCTTAAAATTATTGAAAAACAAGGGATTTTCGGTACGGTTCCGGTTCCAGTCCGGTTCGCCATTTATGTGACCCTGAACCGGCCCGGATGCCTTGCAGTTCCGGTTTGTCCGGTTCCGGTTTCCTCCCCGGTTTGCTCCGGTTCTGGTCCGATTTTACGGTTTCGGTCCGGTTCCGGTCCGGTTTGGCCATCCCTATTGGATAATTGCTGATTTGCTTGTCCAACCTTTGCTCCTGCATACTACACAATAATTTCTTTTTTTAATGCAACTTTCTAATCTAGGAATATTTGCCCTTTTTTACAATATTTTGGTAACACAAATTTTGATTCTTGAAATGAATTGGTTGATTTCAGTCTTGCGACAAAGAATCTAGTGCATGATCTCCAAACCAACAACGTTTTTAACTCACACATTTAATATTTAATACTGATAAATGAAAATCTTACTTTTCTGTTAGACAATTATCTTACATTTTTTAAAGAAAAAAAAATATGGACTTATAGACTTGAGGAGCTACTCACTTTAACACCAAGTGGTTTTAATGGGAGTAGCTCCTCAAGTCTATATACCGGTCAATGTTTCTCTCTTTAAAAGATGTGGATCATTGTCTAGTTTGAGACATTATCCCACATTGGGAATTAACAAGCCATGCATTGACTATATAAAAATCATGGGTTACTCCTCTCATTGTCAATTGGTTTTCGGGATGGGTTGGTCTCTCGTAAAACACGTTTTACCAAGTGAGTAGGAAAAACGTGTTTTTCAAAGGTTTTGACTATCAGGCTCAAATGTTCTTTTCAGCTTTAAAGGTTCTTTCAAAATGCTCTTTGGCTATCAAAAACACTACAACTAGATATCAAAACACTAGAACTGACACTAAAAATATACTCTCACTTGCACTAAAAAAAATCATATTTTTTATTTTTATTTTTATTTTTTTATTTTTTTCTCACTTGCACTATAAAAAACATTATCCAGAAATATTTATTATTTGTATACAAAACCTCTTAACTTGATACCCAGAAGGTTTGTTGGCCATAACTTTTTCAAATATCATTAAAATCATATCCAGAGGGCTTTATTATTGATGTCCAGAATTTTTTGAGGCTGATATCCAGAATTTTTCTTGACAAAGACTTTCTTAAAATGTGCTTGAAACACATGTCCAGATGACTTTATATATATATCAAAAGCAATTTTATGTTGATATCCAGAATGTTTGTTGGCCATGACCTTCTTCAAATGTGCTTCAAAAATTACTTCCAAAAGGCTTTATTATTGATGTCCAGAACCTTTTGAGGTTGATATCAGAATTTTTCTTGACCAAGACTAAATGTGCTTGAAACACATGTCCAGATGACTTCATATATATATATATATATATATATATATATATATATATATATATATATATCCAGAACAATTTGATGTTGATATCCAGAATATTTGTTGGCCATGACTTTCTTCAAATGTGCTTCAAAAATTACATCCAGAATGCTTTATATTGATATCCAGACCGTTTGAGAGGTTCTGATTATTTACAAAAATGCACCGCGCATTTTTTAAAGAGGTTTCGCATATTTACAAAAATACCACCGCGCTTTTTTTAAAAACACTTTTTTCCTGGCCATCTTGTAAAACGCGTTTTACCCAAGATTTTGGTTTTGAGGATGGAACCTCAAACTTTATCATGGTACCAGAGCTGACCCGTTACACATGCAGGTCTAACAGCCCACGATGTTGTTCCGCGCCACCCGGATGATAAGTCCACGTTGTAAGTCTTGGAAAATCCCCCTACACGTGAGGGGGCGTGTTAGACATTATCTCACATCGGGAATTAACAAGCCATGTATTGACTATATAAAGATACTGAGTTACTCATCTCATTGCCAATTGGTTTTGAGATGGAACTTCAAACTTTATCATGTATAACACTTTCAATGATGTCAAACACAAATACATAACTCTTTATATGTATAATGTATGGATATATATGTATATGTATGTATGTATAGTTTCCTTCTTAAAACTTTCACTTTAGTTATTATAGTTATGAAGCAATTATCTATATACTTGCATTAAGTAAGCAATCTTAATGTGAATTTTTGTAGGGTTGGTCTCTTGTAAAACGCGTTTTTCTTAATGGTTAGGAAAAGCGTGTTTTTCAAAACCTCCAAAAAACTTTATATTGATATCCAGAAGGCTTTATAATGATATACAGGACCCTTCTGCTATCACTTTCCTAAAATGGCAAAAAATCTTTACTATTTATCACACTCATTCTCTCTCTTATTTTACTTTTATAACTAGTAGTATTGTCTTTACAATTGCTCACCTACCGGTGTGAAGGTAAAAACATGTAAAGTGGGTGACTTACCAAACTAAACTCATGGAGTCTCCATCATGGTCTTCAACCGCAAGGTTGACTAATTAAGGCAGATTAAAGCTAATCCTTATCCTAAGAACACCCCCTAATTATTGATTTCACTTTTTTATCCACTTTGCTTGCGGCCATGCACCACGATATACTTTACTGCAGCTGTCTATACGGTTTCTTTGAGTCTAAAAATCCATAATTGGAAATTGACTCAAGCTAGGGATATGTGATAATGTGAATTTAGATTGAATTCAATTTAGTGGTCGAGCCAGAAATTTTTGTTAACAGTGGCAAGATTGCATAACAAAAATATTTTAACTGTATTTTCGTCTATGGGAGGAAAAAATCTAGTGTATTATTACGGAAAATTTCAACAAATTGCAATAAACCACCAAGTTTTTGTAATTTTTGCACTACCAACTTTTTAACTTTTAAAAATCAATGGGGAAAATGCCCCCACCGATTCAAATTCCTTTTTTATATGAAAGACATACTCCCTCTGTCCCGGAATAAATATCGCATTTTTTTCGTATGTTAGTACGAATTTAGGTTGACTTAATTATCCTAATTAAAATTAAAAAAATTGCTATTAATATTATTTATAATGGTGTATCAATAACAAGTTTTATAGTTTTATTAGGTAATTAAATCAACTTAAGTTCAAAGTTTCTTCATACTAAAGTAAAAAAGACGGCGACATTTATTCCGAAATATAGGGAGTAACTTTTGGGGCAAAGACTGAAGTTTCACCATCACCGTCCTCAAATCAAAGGTGGAGCCACCATAAATTGGCGGAGGGCAGTTGTCATCATTTGATTTTAAAAAGTAAATGCAATATATTTTTAGGGTTCTAGTGTAATAAATAAATAAAAGTGAAAATCTCGAAAAAAACTTACACTCACTTTAGTGTAAACCTGTTTTCAGCCCTTGATGTAAAACATAATCTCTTAATGTAAAACAAGTTTTACACATCTCTTAATGTAAAACAGGTTTTTTGATAAAACTGACTTTAAACAAAAAAAAAATCACTATATAGAAAATAAACAATAAAAAATTACTTGCGCCTTTTCATAATTGTTTAGTACTCTCTCTGTCTCACTCAAAAAGTTAACTTCTTTTTTTTATTGTCACTACCAGTGAAATTTGAAATATAATATATTTTTTTATTTTCCTAATGAAAATATTAAAATTTATTAATGATAAGGGGCAATTCCCATTTAGTCCCTCATTAGAATCTAAACTACCACCTAGTCCAAGGTATTTTCAATATTACCACCTAGTCCAAGGGATATTAAAAGGGCATGAATGCCCTTACTAAATGACTGGAAATTACATGATTACCCCTCCCTCCTTAACCTTTCACCTTCTCACCGGTCAACAACTTTGACCGACCGGCCACCACCTCCGGCCGACCACCACCTCCGGCAACCTTTTTCCGGCCAGTTTTCCGGCAATATTTTCCGGTGACATTTTCCGGCCACCATATTCCGGCGGCCACCTCAGGCCACCATTTTCCGACGGTCACCTCCGGCCACCATTTTCCGGTGACCACCTCCGGCAACCATTTTCCGGCCACCATTTTCCGGCCACCACCTTCGGTCACCATTTTCCGACGACCACCTTCGGCCACCATTTTCCGACGACCACCTCCGGCCACCATTTTCCGGTCACTGTTTTCCGGCGACCATATTCCGGCCACCATTTCCGACGACCACTTACGACCACCATTTTCCGGCGACCATATTCCGGTCACCATTTCCGGCGACCACCTCCGGCCACCATTTTCCGGCGACCACCTCCGGCCACCATTTTCTGGCCGCCATTTTCCGGCCACCATATTCCGGCCACCATTTCCGATGACCACCTACGACCACCATTTTCCGGCGACCACCTCCGGTCACCTTTTTCCGGCGACAATTTTTTGACAACCACCTCCGTCAACCATTTTCCGGTGACCACCTTCGGCGAGTATTTTTTGGTGCCATAATCCGGCGACCACCTTCGTCGACCTTTCCGGCCACCATTTTCTAGCTACCATCATCTCCGGTGATCAAATAACTGAGAACTTATCAGTAAGTTCTCAGTTGTCATCTAAACAACTCCGGCGACGAAACAACTGTGAACTAATCAGTAAGTTTACAGTTGTCAACAAAACTACTAAAAACACGATCGAATCCGGCGACCAAACAACTGTGAACTAATAAGTAAGTTCACAGTTGTAAGTTTACAATTGTAAGTTCGCAAATGTAAGTTTCGCAATTGTAAGTTCGCAATTGTTCCAATAACAAGTTCGTACTTGTTTCAAAAACATGTTCGCAATTGTTCGAACAAGTTCACAGTTGTAAGTTTCACAAATTGTAAGTTCAAAAATGTAAGTTCGCAATTGTATGTTCGCAAATGTAAGTTCGCAATTGTTTCAATAACAAGTTCGCACTTGTTCCAAAAACAAGTTTGCAATTGTAAGTACGCACTTGTTCCAAGAACAAGTTTGCACTTGTTCGAACAAGTTCACCGTTGTAAGTTCAAAATTGTAAGTTCACAAATGTAAGTTCTCAATTGTAAGTTCGCAATTGTTCCAAAAACAAGTTCGCAATTGTAAGTTCACACTTGCTCAAAGAACAAGTTCACAGATGTCCTAACAACAAGTCCACAAATGTGAACTTAACAACCCAAATCAATCAAAAAGTAAACTTAACAAACCAAACAAGTTCACAAATGTGAACTTAACAACCCAACAAGTTCGCAAAACAGTTGGAACCAATACAACCTGAGATTAACCTCATCCACATAATCCCAAAATGTAACAGCAATAACTTAGTTGGCTATGAACATAAACTATGTGCTCATACTAATAATCACAGAAAGAAAACAACTTCCCCCATTTCACCAAAATCATTTATCACTTCTAAAATACAGTACAAATCTCAAGGTACAATTATCAAAAAGAAACTTTTACATTACCAAATATGTATCATTCAGAACCAGCCATAAAAGATTATTTCACAAATCATTCACAATTGTTTCACCAACATATGTAAACTTAACAAACCAAATCCATTACCAAAAATAAGTCTCTACTAATCCTATAGCCACCACCTCAGTGAGCAAGAACAAATTTACTATTGCTTAAAATTGATTATATTAACAAACTGAAAATAAGACTGAATTTTTGAACTGCTCAAAAATTGAGTTAATCTGTTAAAATCAACTTGATACACACAACAATCTGGAAAAAAAAACAAAAAATAAAAACAAAAATCACCAAAACTGGTAAGGTTGCTGACTTTTCGAGCTTACCGGAGATGATGACATCAATGCCGGAGTTGAAGACCGAGGCGGATCTGGCGTCAAATCTGGACGGAGAGGGTATGGGTAGGTAGTAAACGTGTGCTTGTGTGAGAGAGAGGCGTAATCGTGAGATCTGCAACTGGTCGCCGGAGATCCAGATCTGGACGAAGGTTTAGGAGGAAAGAGGTCGCCGGAGATATGGAGAGGAACCTTGGAGGTGTCGCCGGAGATGAGGGAGTAGAGAGAGAAACTAACTCTGTGTGTATGATAGATCGAGAGACTTGGTGAGGGAAAGTAGAGACTTGGTCGAAGGTTGGGGGAAGGGGTAGGTCGCCGGCGATTGAGAAGGGAGAGGCCGCCGGAGACGGAAGGAGTGAGGTCGCCGGGGGAGTTGGGTGGGGGTCGCGCGGAGGGGGTATGATAGATCGAGAGACTTGGTGAGGGAAAGTAGAGGAGTTGGGTGGGGGTCGCCGGAGACGATGGAGGGAGTGGTCGGAGGTTGGGGGAAGGGGTAGGTCGCCGGCGATTGAGAAGGGAGAGGCCGCCGGAGACGGAAGGAGTGAGGTCGCCGGAAATGGGAGGAAGGTCGGGCATTTGGGGGGAGAGAGAGAGAGGCAGTGCGTGTTTGTGAGAGAGGAGGGGGTAAGGTTATATTTATAATCGGGGGTAGTTTTGGGATTCTATTATATTAATGGACTAGATGGGAATATTCAAAATGTGCGTGGACTACATGGTAATATTGAAAATGTGCGTGGACTAGGTGGTAATTTAGCTTATAATGAGGGACCCTACGGTAATTTTCTCTAATGATAAAACATTATTATTCATACTAATTTGGGGCAACTCCCATTTAGTCCCTCATTAGAATCTAAATTACCACCTAGTCCAAGGTATTTTCAATATTACCACCTAGTCCAAGGGATATTAAAAGGGCATGAATGCCCTTACTAAATGACTGGAAATTACATGATTACCCCTCCCTCCTCAACCTTTCACCTCCTCACCGGTCAACAACTTTGACCGACCGGCCACCACCTCCGGCCGACCACCACCTCCGGCAACCTTTTTTCGGCCACCTTTTTCCGGCACCTTTTCCGGCAATATTTTCCGGCCACCGTTTTCCGGCGACCATTTCCGGCAACTTTCCCGGCAACATTTTCCGGCGACCTTTCCGGCAAAATTTTTCGGCCACCATTTCCGGCGTCCATTTTCCGGCCACCATTTCCGGCGACCACCTCCGGCCACCATTTTCCGACCACCGTTTTCCGGCAACCACCTCCGTCCACCGTTTTCCGGTGACCACCTCCGACCACCATTTTCCGGCGACCATATTCTGGCCACCATTTCAGGCGACCACCTCCGGCCAACATTTTCCGGCCACCATTTTCTGGCCACCATTTCCGGCGACCAAACAACTGTGAACTAATCAGTAAGTTCACAGTTGTCAACAAAACTACTAAGAACACAATCGAATCCGGCGACCACCAACTCCGGCGACCAAACAACTGTGAACTAATCAGTAAGTTCACAGTTGTTTAAGAACAAGTTCACAATTGTTCTAAAACAAGTTTACAGTTATTCCAAGAACAAATTCAAACATTAAAAAAAAAACTATTTTTTTTCAAGAACAATTTCATAGTTGTAAGTTCGCAATTGTAAGTTCGCAATTATTTCAAAAACAAGTTTGCAATTGTAAGTTCGCACTTGTTCCAAGAACAAATTCACATTTATAAAAAAAAATTACTATTTGTTTAAAAGAAAAAGTTCACAGTTGTAAGTTCGCAATTGTTCCAAGAACAAGTTCGCACTTGTTCCAAGAACAAGTTCGCACTTGTTCCAAGAACAAGTTCGTACTTGTTCCAAAAACAAGTTCGCAATTGTTCCAAGAACAAGTTCGCAATTGTTTCAATAACAAGTTCGCACTTGTTCCAAAATCAAGTTCGCAATTGTAAGTTCGCAATTGTTTCTATAACAAGTTCGCACTTGTTCCAAAAACAAGTTCGCAATTGTAAGTTCGCACTTCTTCTAACAAGTTCACAGTTGTAAGTTCACAATTGTAAGTTCGCAAATGTTAGCTCGCAATTGTAAGTTCGCAATTGTTCCAATAACAAATTCATAGTTGTACTCTCATTTCCCAAACCGATGACTGGTAGTTCGGTCTCTAAAATGACCGAGACCGAACCAAACCGAACCATTTACACCCATACTACTCACCTCAATTACCATAACCAAAGTCTATGCTAAGAATCAAGAAGTCACAGCATACTGAACCAATCAATCTTCAAATCAAAGACTGGTTATGATGGCCCTCATTTAATAACCACAATTAAAATTAATTCTTTCAAAGATGACAAAGGAATAGAGATTCTATTGGAGTTTAACGACAAACAATGACAAGGCCAATATTAAGTCACAATCAACAACTTCAATATCAATTTACAGAGTTAAAATTAACTAACCAGTTCTAAGAACAAGTTCGCAATTGTTACAAAAACAAGTTCCCAATTGTTCTTGTTCAAAACAATTTATATAAAATCAACTAACCAGTTTCCATAATGGAAGGCATAAAGTGAAAATCAATTTACATAAAATCACATACAAATAAAAAACACAGCATGAAAATATCCAACAATGGCTTCTCCATTTCAAATTGCACCAGAAAAGCCAATTATACAACTAGTACAGCGGGTGAAGATAAAATTCATTGGATTGATCAAAGAAAAAAAATACAATTTGTACCAGGTTTCTCACATACCTCAAGCAACAATTTCTTCCCCATTCCAACTAATCCCTGTAATTCTTCTTCACTTCTTGAACTCAATTGTTCTAAGAACAAGTTCGCACTTATTCCAAAAACAAGTTCACACTTGTTTTGAGAACAAGTTTGCACTTGTTCGAACAACAACTGTGAACTAACCAAACCAAATCAAATCAATCTATTAAATCATCGCACCGTACTCTACAATAATAACTGTGAACTTAGCAAACAAATTGATCCAAAAAACAAGCTTACAATTGTTACCTTGTCCTGCCATAGCTGCCTTTGAAGAAAAACCAAAGTTTATTCCTTGCAAACCTTGTGAAATGGCTTCCTTACTCCCCATGGCAATAGCCCCACTTAATGTTGATGGATTAGAGGCATCCCCAACACCAATTGACCCCCCTCCTTGCAAATTAGGGATTTGAGCTCCCATTTACACCTTCCACACCAAATAAAGCTGTACCAATACCCTTCCTAGTCATGGCCACACCTACCCTAAACCTAGGCGCCGGCCAAGAGCAAGAAAACCTGGGAAAATTCCAGCTAAAAGTCAAAAAAACCGAAGCAAAATCGCATCCCGTCACTTTCCCGATCTGGACCAGAAAAAATCAAATACCGGATTCATCAACCGTTGGATCGTCTTCAAATTTCTGGAGCAGGTTCGAGACACCTAGGCGCACATAGTGACCGTTGGGATCTGAAAAATATTCACCGTAGAGGGAGATATGGTCGTCGAAAAAAGACTGACGAGATCCTCAAAAAGTTACCCTCACTCACTATCACCTTACCGGAGATGGGGGAGGAGGAGGGGAGTCGTCGGCGGTGTTAGAGGAGGGGTGGGTTGCCGGAGGTGGGGAGGGAAGTGGTTGCCGGGTTTAGGGGAGAAGAAAGGTTACGCCGGTGACGGGAGAAAGGTCGTCGGGGCTAGGGGAGGTGTGGGTCGCCGGGGTTAGGGGTGGGGTCGCCGGTGGTGACGGGAGAAAGGTCGCCGGTGGTGACGGGGAGGTCTGGGTCGCCGGGCTTAGAGATAGAGTGGGGGCGTGCGTGTGTGCGTGAAAGGGAGGAGGGGGGTGGGGTTTTATTTATATTAGGGTAGTTTCGTGATTTAATAATGTTAATGGACTAGGTGGTAAATATGAAAATTAGCTTGGACTAGATGGTAAATGGAAATATGGCCTTGGATTAGATGGTAATTTCAGTTAGAATGGGGGATTAGGTGGTAAAATAATTCAAAGTAACAAAAATATTGATCAAAATTTATTCGTACGTAGTAACAATAAGAAAAGAGAGATTAATTTTTCAATACAAAAAGAGTACTCCCTCTGTCCCGGACTAATGGACACAATTTCCTTTCTAGGCGTCCCATTTAAATGGGCACATTACTAAAAATAGTAAAGATTTTTTACTATTTTTTTCACTCATTCTCTTTCCTACTTTACTTTGATACTCACAACACTTGCACGTTCTCTCTCCTACTCACTTTTCATACTCACAACACTAACACTTTCCTTAATTACTTGCTAAATTTTTTTTGTGCCCATTGATCTAGGAGGGAAAGAGTACAATTTTAGTTATAATTGACTTGCCACCTTTAATAAAAGTTCTAACCCCGTCATCTCCCAATCCAAATTAAGAGTACATCTAATTTGTGAAGATCAATCTAAACCATCACTTCATGTACTCCCTCCGTTCCATAATACATGACGTTTTAGAGAAAAGCTCATAGATTAAGGGGATTTGTAAAAATACTAAATTATCCTTAATGAAGGAGACTGTTGGGGTTCCATTGTGGTAATGAAGAAAGCTTTGGAAAAAATAAAAATAGACCGAAAAAATCAAAGAATACCAAAGATCAACTGTGCTGACTTTAGGGGTATTATGGGTACATTGGGCCTAATTGCTCTTGGAAAATGGAAAACGTCAAGTTTTGTGGGAAACATATTTTCCCCTCCAACGTCATGTTTATGTTTAATAAAACAGAGGGAGTAGTTTACTGTCAGCAGGGGACTCGAGAGAAATGATAAATGAGTGCGCAAATTATAGCACAATTACTTCAAATTAAAAATCATAGCAAAAATACGAGTTCAAATCATCTGTACCATTTCGTGTACCACTTCATGTGTCACAAGTGATTTAATGGCTCATAGTTATTGAGATTGGTATTATTATAATATTATGAAAACATGTGAACGGTTGGATTACAAGTGGTACATAGAGTGTCACACAAAAGTGATACATGAATGAGATCTCAACTCCAAAAATACATCTAACATAAATTAAAATTGAACATTGGCTTAGTGGTTTATACTTTGAATAAAAGGAGTCTTTAATGTTGAACTACATAATTATCCAATGAGTGTACTTTTTATAATAAAACATAAACATGGGGTAAGAAAATAAATTTACCTTGGGAAGGAAGTAAATGGATGCACTTACGACCAGGAAGTTTTGTGTGACGTGAGACAAGTCTTGTTGAAAGAGAAAATAGGTTTGCATTGCCCCACTCATAAATGAGCAAACCATTTACTTTCTCAACGAGAAGACCGTATCACACAAGTTTTTGTCTGCAGTTACACCAATAAAGTACTCCATCTGTCCCGCTTTAAGGTTCTTACTTTACTTTTTGGTCTGTCCCAAATTAAGGTTCTTACTTTACTTTATTACCTAAAATGAAAAGTGAGATCCACTTGTCATTCTCACAATAAAAACTCTCTACCCACTTTCTCTTTCCTACTTTACTTTTCATACTCACAACATCTACTTTTTCTTAATCTCAGTGTAAAATCAAAGTAAGAACATTAATTTAGGACGGAGGGATCATCATTCTTTTATTTGTATACGTGGGCGAAGTCCAAGCAATTTTGAGAAAAAGGAAGATTTTTTTTTTTTTTAAGTAAATATTTATGTGTCATTGAATTATAGCGTTTAGATACACTATATGGTTTGAAAATAAGGAGTGATGATCTTGGTTTTATTCTAGAGGAAGTGGCCCCGTTTGGATGTGCAAATAATATTTAGGGTTAATTGCAATTTGGTTCCTGATTTTTTTCAAAAATTTGTAATGTGGATGTTGTCTTTTTAATTTCGCCAATCGGTATACTTACTTTGTCATTTTGTTGCAATTTGACTAGAAAAATAACTGGGTGTTAGTTTTCTAACAGATTTTATGTCATGTAACTAGCACATGACGTTTTAAGATATTTTTGGAGCTACACATATCCGATTGATATGATTTTTTTTAATTAAACCTAATATTTAAATTTACAACATATATTTTTTTGGTAAATTTTTGGGTGACTGGATTATTTTATATTAAATATAAATTTTAAATATATAAAAACACGTGAAATAATAATGTAAAAAAGATATTAGCCCCAAATATGTTTTATATGAAGTAAATGCTATATGTAGATTATCTGTTCATAAAAATATTTGATAGGAAAAAAAAAGGAGAGGAATAGGATGATGAATCTGGGGAAGAGTGTATGTGGAAGGGGTGATGCAGGAACGTGGCGGAGGGGTGGAGGAAAGTAAACGTTAGGAAAGAAGGTATATCATGGTTAAAAATGGTAATTTTTTTTAGATTATTTTTCTCATGTCTTCTATTTTTTAAAAATATTTTCATTTAATTAAATTACAAATTAATATAATATAATTATTTAACCCAAAAAAAATTCCAAAGATGATCCAGATCCGCAAAAGCGGATGACCAAGAAAGCATGGGATCATAGTGATCTCATATGTAGAATGTACATCCTGAATGGGCTAGATGATGCCATATTCAGGAAGTATTATTTCATGGAGACAGCCAAAGAATTATGGCATTCTTTAAATCAAGCCTATAGGGGCAAGAAATCCAACTTCAAGAATTGCTTCAACTGTGGCAAACCCGATCACCTTGCTAGAAACTGTCAGATTCCAAGATGGGGAATGGGCAACAGGAATCAAGCCAACATCATTGAAAGGTTGAACAGGCTTGATCTTGAAGCTATGGTGTGTGAAGCCAATCCAAAGAAGTCGGATGAAAACCGAAGCAAATGGTGGTTAGACACTGGAGCTACCTGCCATATATGTGCTGATAAAGAGTGCTTCTCATCATATACTACTGTCAGAGGAACAGAGTAAACATGGGAAACTCTTCTACTTCCAATGTCGAAGGACGTGGAAAGGTGGTACTGAAGATGCACTACTGTGAATTGACGCTCAAGGATGTACTGCATGTCCCAGACATCCGCATGAACCTTGTGTCAGGCTCATTATTGGTCAAAGAAGGTTTTAGACTAGTTTTTGAAAATAATATGTATGCTATAACTAAAGGTGGTCAATTCATGGGAAATGGAAACCTTGAAGAAGGTCTCTTTAGAATGAATGTAATAAACGTATTCCGCCCAGAGGCGAAGAATAAAGATATCGTTGCTTATTTGTCTGAGTGTTCTGGCATGATAGATTAGGACATGTGAATTTAAATTCATTACGAAGGTTAGTAAATTTAAATTTACTTCCTAAAATGAAATTTAATACAGAAAATAAGTGTGAAGTATGTGAGGAAGCTAAAATGACTAAGTCAGCCTTCCCTACAGTTGAAAGAAGTACTACACCTCTAGAATTAGTCCATACGGAAATTTGTGATTTAAAACTTGTGCAAACTAGAGGTGGGAAAAAGTACTTTATAACCTTTATCGACGATTGCACTAGATACTGTCGTGTATATCTTTTGAAAAGCAAAGATGAAGCTTTAGAAGCTTTCAAGGGATATAAGAATGAAGTTGAGAATCAACTTAATTTGAAAATTAAGAAGATTCGAAGTGATAGAGGTGGAGAGTATGTAGCTCCGTTTGAATATATATGCTGGGACTCTGGAATTATTCATCAAACGACTGCTCCTTACTCACCTCAATCAAATGGAATCATTGAAAGGAAAAATAAAACTCTTAAAGAGATGATGAACGCAATGTTGATTAGTTCAGGCTTACCCGACAACATGTGGGGGGAAGCTATCCTTTCAGCTAATTACATTCTTAACAAACTACCACACAAGAAAAAGGATAAAACTCCATATAAACTATGGAATGGAAGAAAGCCTTCCTACAATTACCTTAAAGTGTGGGGGTGCCTAGCAAAATTAGAAATACCTAAACCTAAACAGGTTAGAATAGGACCCAAAACTGTTGATTGTATTTTCATTGGATATGCAAACAATAGTAGTGCTTATCGATTCTTAGTGCACAAGTCAGAAATTCCTGATATAAATTCAGGAATGACCATTGAATCAAGGAACGCAGTATTCTTTGAAACTAAGTTTCCTTGTAAGGAAAAGAATGGAGAAAGTTCACAGAAAAGAACTTATGACACTGCTATTGGTTCATCCGTAGAAGATGAAGAACCAAGACGCAGTAAGAGGACAAAGGTAGCCAAAACCTTTGGGCCTGATTTCCTAACTTATATGTTAGATGATGAACCAAGGACATTGCAAGAAGATTTGTCCAGTCCAGAAGCTCCTCTCTGGAAAGAAGCTATCAATAGTGAGATTGAATCCATTATGCAGAATCATACTTGGGAGATAGTAGATCTTCCTCCAGGTTGTAAACCGTTGGGTTACAAATGGATCTTAAAGAGAAAGTATAAAGCCGATGGGACTATTGATAAATACAAAGCTAGATTAGTATCTCAAGGGTTCAAACAAAGAGAAAGATATGACTTCTTCGATACATATTCTCCTGTGACAAGGATTACACCCATTCGTGTTCTCATTGCTATTGCAGCTCTGAATAACATTGAGATACATCAAATGGATGTGAAAACAACATTTCTGAATGGAGAATTAGATGAGGATATTTATATGCAAAAACCTGAAGGGTTCGTTGCACATGGACAAGAACATAAAGTGTGCAAACTTGCAAATCGTTGTACGGTCTTAAACAAGCACCGAAACAATGGCACGAGAAGTTTGAGCGAACTATGTTGGCCAACGGATTCAAGATAAATGAATGTGACAAATGTGTATACATTAATGGCACATCAGATGAATATGTGATAGTATGTTTGTATGTGGATGACATGCTAATCATGGGAAGTAATTATGATATAATCATGAAGACTAAGAACATGTTAAAGAAAAACTTTGACATGAAAGATCTGGGTCTAGCAGATATTATCCTAGGGATAAAGATCTCAAGAATGAGTGATGGAATTGTCTTATCACAATCTCATTACATCGAGAATGTGCTTAAGAAATTTGAAGCTTTTGATTTACCTCCGGCTAAAACTCCGGTAGATCTAAATCTACATTTAGCTAAAAATAGAGGTGACCCAGTTTCACAGTTGAAGTATGCTAGAGTTATAGGCAGTGTGATGTACTTGACAAATTGTACACGACCAGACATAGCATACTCCGTAAGTAAACTCAGTAGGTTTACAAGTAATCCAAATAGTGATCATTGGGCAGCACTGACAAGAGTACTAAGGTACTTAAAATACACTATAAGTCATGGATTACATTATACGAGATATCCAGCTGTATTGGAAGGATACAGTGATGCAAATTGGATATTTAACATAAAAGACTCAAAGTCCATAAGTGGGTATGTATTTACCATTGGTGGAGGAGCAGTGTCTTGGAAATCCTCTAAACAAACCTGTATAGCTCGATCCACAATGGAATCCGAGTTTATTGCCTTGGATAAGGCTGGAGAGGAAGCCGAGTGGCTAAGAAATTTCCTAGAGGATATTCCGTGCTGGAACAAACCAGTGCCTTCTGTCATGATACATTGCGACAGTATGTCAGCAATAGGAAGAGTAAAAAGTTGTATGTACAACGGAAAGTCGCGACACATACGAAGAAGGCACAATACTGTCAGACAATTGAACTCTAATGGAATAATTTCCATTGACTATGTAAAGTCAAAAGAAAATACAGCGGATCCGTTTACGAAAGATATAAACAGAGATCAAATGTACAACGCAGTAAAGGGAATGCGGTTAAAACCCACACAAACAAAGAATTCCATAGCGGTAACTCAACCATGATGAGTGGAGATCCCACAAACTTGGTTCAATGAGACAACAAAGTTATGGATATTCTAGTAGTGCACTTAGAACCTTATATAACCAATTCTCAGAAGCTGTCTGAGTGCGAAAACCCTGTAGATGTGTGGTGAGGGTAAGCATTAAGCTTTTAATGATTCTTATACCTTGAAAAGGTGAAGTATGGCAGGATACTTTTTATGGGAGATCACCTATATAAGTGAGAAGTTTGGCCGCTTCTAAAATGAAACACTTATGAATCCAAGATATGGTCCAGGGCCGAATTGGACACAACGTGAGAACGAAAGATATTAGAATTGTTATCGTGTAAATGCTATTGTCTTGGTTTACATAAAAACGCTGACCAGTTCAAGACACCGCGTTCACTGAGCAGCCAGTAAATCAGATAGCATCTTACTAGGGATGGTTCAAAGCCGGAAGCTACCTACCCCGATGCGGTAACAGTTCGTCGGATTTTCTATAGAGTCAGCATTCATGCATTAATTTCATTCATGTGGGGGATTGTTAAAAATTGGTTAGGAATATTGGTTTGACCAATATTTGACCAAGTTTCGTTATTTTTTCCATTTAATAAAAATGGAAATTAGTTGCAAATTAATAATCTACATTCGGGTGAATGAGAAATTAATTGTTTAAAGTGTGCAACTAGTATGGGTTTATGAAGAGTTGGAAAGGTGGAAATCCATTATCCCACATTAGTTGGAAAATGAAAAAATATGAGAGTATTTAATATAGCTCATCTAAGAAGGTTCCAATCAAGTATGGACTTGGGCTTCCAAGCTAAGTGGGACTTTGGGCTATCCATGCAAGCTAGTGGGTAAATAGGTTAATTTTGGGCTAGCCCAAAATGTACCTATGACCCGCGAAGCGGCGCGAATGGCGGTTTAGGGCGCACTTTGCACTTCGCATCGGTCGCTGGGAGCTGTGGAGCTTAAATTTTTGGCTACGGTGGGCTCGTTAGTGGATCAACCCGGGATTGGGCTTGGGCCGGCTGGATCGGTTTGGGCCTACGGGTTCTGGGCGGCCCAGATCGGTCGAATGGGTGCCTGGGCGGTTCGGATCAGATGGGTCGCGTCGGTTCGGTGGTAACCTCCGGGCCGACCCGCGTCCCTTCTAGCGGCCGGGTCGGAGGTCTTGGGTCGATCCAGGCGATCTCTACCCTCCATCAGAATCTGATCCAAGGGCCAGAAATCCACCAGTCACCAATTGTGATCTTTCCCAAAGGCACCCCATCTCTTCAACTAGTATATAAAGGCCCCTCCTCCTCATTTGCATTCCATCCAGCATTCAAGCATTCTCATAATTCTCTAGAGCATTCAGTATAGTCTGTGTTTGCATTTCAAGTCCATAGAAGATCCCGAGTATCGATTAGTTCGCCCGATAGTTTCAGAAGTGCAGTGCTGTATATCTGAAGTTCCAGAAGTCGTTGTATCTTGGAGACAATTGCCAAAGTCCGTTAGCACAGTTATACGAGGCAATCTTGTCTTACGGAAAAAGAGTCAAACTCTTGCCTCGACTTTCTTTGTGAAAATAATTTTCCGTCCCCGTTTTATTTATTTTAAAGCCTTATTTCTAAATACACCCATACTCTTCCAACAAAAATAACAAATTGAGTATACCAATCGGAGAAATTGAAAAGACAGCATCAACATTGCAAATTTTGGAAAAAATCAGGAACCAAATTGTAATTAACCCTAATATTTATTTTAAGGTCTCCGGCTCCGCCAAGAAAATTATTGCATTTAGATTAATTGTCAAAGAAAATGGTTTTCCATTTTTGTAGTTACAATATTTTGTTGGGCATATGCGACGTTTAGATTGTTTTGGAGTCATTTCAATTATTTAAATATTAATCTTGTTCTTCCAAAATTATGATATGCTGGTCATTTGGCATTTTCACATATTATAGCGTGAAAGTTTTATAACATAGGTTAATGAGTTCATAAGAAATTTATGGTTGAAAATGGCTGCTAAAAAGAGCGAAAGAGTCCAAAAATTATGTAGGGAAGGAAATCATAACCGAGCAATGTTGGAGGCACAAAAAATGTCCATACAATTTTGCTCATATAATTTTACTTTTTTTTTTCTCGAGAGAAAGCAAACGACAAATCAATCGCATTCATAATAATGAAAGAGACGACACTCCACAAACCGGAGACTCATCCCAATCAATAGTAGTTCCATCTCTTAACTTATACATAAGAGTAATATTCCCATCTAGATCATGAGATGTTCGGATTCCACTCCAATCAACACTTGGAAACTGACTCAAACTAGCTTTTAAGAAATCTCTTCTCGGATAAAATTTTGCTTTGAACACGTGATGTATTAAAGAATCCGGGTTGACGAGGAAACGTCAACCAGACAACTCAAAATTCGCAAAACATTCTTGTGCAGTAATGATGGCATCGAAATAATGCGAGACTCGTCGCAATTACAAGAAAACATAAACAATAAACAAACAAACATTCAATCATAGGCTCTCAACGAGGAGAGAAATCTACGGCTCTCAACAAAGAGTGTAATCTACGGCTCTCAACAACGAAGTAGAGAAATTTATTAAATGAAAAAACAAAAATAAAAATATCTCAACAACACAATTATGATAATTAGCTGGAGATAATTTTACTTTGCTAGTTTGAATAGATAGTGAATTTTGGGGGAAACTAGTTTTTCTATGAGTTATAAAAAGTCATGCTCTTAAATAGACGGACGGAGTGTTTTAAGGCCTAAACTCACTGTTTTAAGGCCTAAACTTGCTATTTTATTTCTAGGTGTTTTAAAGCTTAAACTCACTAGTTTAAGGCCTAAACTTGCTATTTTATTTATAAGTGTTTTAAGGCCTAAACTCGCTTTTTCAAATGTAAAATTATATTAAAAAGTAAATTTTTTATACCTTATAAAGGAACTAGTTCCCCGAACCTACTGTTAGAATAAAATGTTGAAATGTATAGCATTTTTCTCATTATTAAAGGGCCGGTACGCAAGGATACATGCACACGTGATATAAACCAATGATGTTAGATATCTAATCAAAATGTTTTCATGGAAACTTATCAAATTATTTTAGGGAAAATAAAGCTTCTAACCTTAGGGTCATCGAAAATGATTATTGTAATAAACAATAAACATTAATATTGACTATACTTAAGTTAGTACTTCTTTTAAGCATACTCATTTAGTACTTAGTTTATATAATGTCATGTGATTACACTTAGTTTATATAATATCATGTGATTATACTTAGTTTATATAATGTAATGTGATTATGCTAATATCAAATAATGAAAAAAAATGAGCGGGCTACATGTACAATTCTATAATTAGTGTATAGCTAAGGATAGTCGATTAGTAAATTTATGAAATACCACAAACGAATAATTATTTGAAATAGATTTTGAAAGGGTGAAACCTAATTTTATTTTTTATTTTAAAAAAAAAAGAGATATATACTATGTGAAAGTGATATACTCTGTATATACAAATAAACAAAATAATAAATAATAAATAACAAAGAAAGAAATAAAAAATATGAAAGTGATATATATATAAACAACGAACATGGTTAGGGCACATGTATGGTTTGGAGGGTAGGGTGCATCAATGACAATGGACCCTAACCCTTGTCTTCTTCATACTCCCACATGTGAACAAACAACCTATATTCTAGCCACATTCTATTGCTTTTCATTTTTATGTCTCTTGATAATTTTTTTAACATAAATATATACTCCCCCGTCTCATTCGAATTAGGAAATTTTTATTTTGGGTGTCCCACTCGAATTATGACAACCCAAAAATGAAAATATTTTATTTAATGGGACCCACATTCACACTCACAACAACTTTTTCACTCATTATTCTCTACCCACTTTCTCTCTCCTACTTCACTTTTCATATTCACAACACCTACTCTACTAACACTTTTCCTAATCTCCGTGCCCAACCCAAAAATGAATATATTTTATTTAAAAGGGGACCCACATTCACACTCACAACAACTTTTCCACTCATTATTCTCTACCTCACTTTCTCTCTCCTACTTCACTTTTCATATTCACAACACCTACTCTATTAACACTTTTTTCCTTAATCTCCGTGCCCAACCCAAAAATCCTAATTCGGGTGGAACGGAAGGAGTATCAAACAAAATTACTAACTGATATATAAATTGGTTGATCTATTCTCACACTTCCGTTCCAAAATATTTTGGTTGTCGACAGTTAATAATAATAATAATAACAACAATAATAATAATAATTGAAAAAAATTGGTATGAATAGGA
>JAOWBW010000839.1:380978-441541 GCA_026119855.1 Campanula takesimana
ATGGATTTTTGGAAATGCATGCGCTTTGAATTTCTCCATTTCTTTTGTTTCCTTGCGTTTGAACTAGAAGTGAATCCTTCCAATTTACCAGAGATGATCTTGTAGAACTTTCTAGTTGCTATTATGTTGATGAAAACTTGTGGTTTAACAAAAAATTAAATAAATTTGTATTAGGTACGTTGATCATTTTCTTTTGATGATGAGAATATGAAATTGAAATATGCCTAATTAATTGTGGGTACAGTGTCTCTATATCATTGTTTGCTACTACCTCTTTCCCAAATGAATGTCCAAAAACTTTCAAATTGTTTTGATCAACAGCAATTTGATTTTTTTTTCTTTCTAGCATTCATTTTTGGACGGAGAGAGTAACTTTTTACGCCCGGAAGGTGGTGTTTAATTAGCAAAAACAGTATCCTGATGACTCGAACCCAGTATTGATTCACTTAATTGCCTTTACTAGCACATACCCCTCCGTCCCATTGAAGCTTCCCTTTACCCAAATGGGTGTCCCGTTAAAAGCTTCATCCTTTCCTAAAATGGTAAAAAATGTAGGCCCCACTTGCCATACCCACTCACTTCTTCCTCTCACATACTTAATTATGGGGTCCACTTGTCATACCAACTAACTTTCCTTCTCACATACTCCCTCCGTCCCATAACTATGTGGACAAATTCCATTTTGGGCGTCCCATTGATAAGTTATACTTTACTAAAATGGCAAAGAATCTTTACTATTCCTCCCACTCATTCTCTCTCATACTTTACTTATTATACTCACAACACCGATCAACATACTATTCTCTACCTCATTTTCTCTCTCTTCCTTCACTTTTCACACTCACAACAACTACCCACTACTATTCATCACTTAATTCCCGTGCAAAACCCATTTGTCCACAGTTATGGACGGAGGGAGTATTTAAATTGTAGGTCCCACTTGTCATATCCACTAACTTTTGCCTTTCACAACCCTTCTTACACTCATTTCTTTCCTTAATTTGTGTGCCATCACCAAATGGTGAAGCTTCAAATGGGACGGAGGGAGTATGCTGCAGAGACCTACAGTTCCTCTCATGTTTAATTACACTGTCATTGCTTCTCGTTCCAAAAATAGTAACATTAAGTAGATGAAAAGAAACACTATTTGGAAGAAATTATATTTGGAGGGTATGCTTTTAATCAGTTCATCTGTACCAAGACCTGGAAATATTTACTCGATAGACTTTTAGTGGTGTTCTTGTCATTTGTTGCAAAATAACTGGTTCTTTCCTGCCGTGATAGCATTTAATTTGTCTCTTTCAGTGTATACTATACTCATGCTAATTGATTTATTGGTGAATTTTATAGGCCGTCACCGTAGGATCCCTAAAGATGACGATTACATCAAAGATCTCTATCAATGATGGTAACCTTGTGGTCCAAGGGAAGACAATACTCACTGGAGTGCCAGATAACATTATGCTGACTCCAGGCTCAGGTTTGGGGCTTGTTGCTGGTGCATTCATAGGCGCAACTTCGACAAATAACAAATCTCCATGTGTTCCCGGTGGGCTTATTAGAGTAAGCACTAAATAACTTGGATTTTTACTACTACTATTTTTATATGATGCCTATGTTGTTATTTACAAGAGAACATTCCAATTCATTGCTCAAAAAACCAACTATTAAGTACAGAATTATTGACTCCTGTCATTACCAAAATGATTCTCTGATACTCCCTCCGGTCCAAAATAGTTGTCGCTTTCGCACTTTTCACAAGTTTTAATTAACTGTCTCTCTCGCCTACATTACTTCAAACATTCAACAAATTCTAACAATTTCCAATGTAAGGGTAAAAGTGTAATTTGAATACTTTTACCCAAAAGCAACCATTATTTTGGACCACAAATTTGGTCCAAAAGGGACGGGTACTTTGGACTTGAGAGAGTATTATAAAGTTGGAAATTTTTATTTCTCTTGCGTCGTCTTGGTGTGCATCTTGTTTTCCGTCCGTGACCTTCTATTGTGCTCTCTTAATGTCCAATAGCAATAACACACCATCTGAAAAGAATAAAAATTAATCAGTACCTAGTACAGATTTGATAATATAATCCTTCATTTATCAAAATCATAGTAATACTTCTAGCTTGTTGTAGAAGTGTATTTCATATAACCTTCCTTTGTTGAGGCTTAAAAAGTTGACTAATTTAGGGGCATTTCTAAATATCTACTTAATTTGTATCAGGGGTCTTCGATTCATGTGTTGTTTCCGTTTCAAGCTATGGTGGATGACTCAGAGAATGGAACTTGCGGGAAAGATATTCCTTTCGAGACCCAATTTCTGCTTGTCGAGAGCAAAGATAGTGCTGAAGACGACCAGATAATTCACCTACTATCTATACTGTATTCCTTCCCCTCCTTGAGGGCCAGTTTCGGGCTGTTCTACAGGGCAATGATAGGAATGAACTGGAGATTTGCCTCGAGAGTGGTGAGTAATATTGATTGAACAGAAAATGCCACCGATGTAGGCTATACTTCGTAGTTTGGAACGTAGGAGTCATTTATAGGAGTCATCAATGAGCATCCTGGTGGTCAATTAACTTTTTTTCTTTTTTTCCCTTTTTGTGGGTGTGATTCAACTTTGCAGGTGATAATGCGGTTGAAACCAACCAAGGCCATCATCTTGTCTACATGCATTCTGGAACAAACCCCTTTGAAGTCATCAACCAGGCTGTAAAGTAAGTGCATACTCTCGTAGTGAATGACTAGAGAGTTACTGTACATATTGGTTGTAAAACCATTATTAGGTCAAAGCCTCACACCACCGGATTACAAGAACATTGAACCTTCTTTTTTGTTTTTGTTTTTGTTTTTTTTTTTTTTTGGGGGGGGGGGGGGGGGGTTTATTTTGATGACTAGATCTATTAAATTTTTTACTTGAAAAGTGAAATCTACCACGGTGGGATTGAACCCCTAACCTTCAGTATAGAAAGATTACCTGATGCCGCTTGAGGTGTTCTTGTTAGATATGCAAGAACATTGAAGCAAACCACTCAGAAGCCTACTGGTTTTAAGTCGGCACCAGACTTGCATAGTAATTATTAAATTTCCAAAGATGGTGTTTAGTACATCAAACCCTGGGGTTGATTTGCCAATATTTGCAAATTTAAGTGAACCAAGCTGTGATTATCTTTTATATGTCTTTTATATGGCTTTTATTCACCAGACTTACAAATGTAATCGAATGTTTGCTTGTGCCAGAGCCGTTGAAAGCTACATGCAAACATTTCATCACCGAGAGCGAAAGAAGGTAATGCGATTCACCTTGTTTAGATCAAATGAAATCTTTCTGAATAATTTAAACTCTTATTTTGCTGATCTTGTGACATTTGGTGAATTTATTTGTAGTTGCCCTCATTCGTTGACTGGTTTGGTTGGTGCACTTGGGATGCTTTTTACACTGACGTTACAGCTGAGGGTGTTTACCAGGGCCTTAAAAGGTGATTCAAAAATAAAATAAAATAAAATAAAATTGATCATATAAAAGCGATCACTCTGAGTTCTCCGCTTTTTGTTTGTTATGTCATGGTAATATGAGATAGACTTGTATCTAAGGTTTCGGTCTTGTGTTTGTTATTCCAGCTTATCAGAGGGAGGAGCTCCTCCTCGGTTCCTTATTATAGATGATGGTTGGCAACAAATTGAGAGCGGGAACAAGGACACCAATGCTGTTGTGCAAGAAGGAGCACAGTAAGGCACTTTCTCTAGTTATCTTGATGCAGTGTTTTTTTGTTTTTCAACACTCTGCTTCTGCAGTTGCTTGTTAATTATCTGAAATGCCTAATTAACAAAAGAACGGGAATGTGCAGGATAGTAGGATATAGTTTGAAAACAGGGTCCTATACTCCTGCCACTATTTTCCTTTGCCTAAGAATAGGGGCCTAATTATATCATGAGGCAGAGTTTGGTGCAGTATTGAGTTGGGTTGATGTTTGATACAAGCATGGGTAGAAGGGACTTCCAGTGATATTTCGTTGCATATATACTACATCTTTTGTACTCTAGATTTTTGAATGTTCGTACTATTGTTCATCTTCTTTTTTTTTTTTTTTTTTTTGCAGGTTTGCGCGCAGACTCACGGGAATAAAAGAGAATGAGAAGTTCCAGAAGAACAGCAAAAAGATGACCAGGCTCCTGGCCTGAAGCACGTTGTTGATGAAGTTAAGGAGCATCACAGTGTCAAGTAAGTTTTTTTTTACTGATGTTATCGAGTGGATCTGTCCTTAATGCTCTACTTTTGGTTTAAGCAGCATGAATTAAGAAACATTGCATAAAAAATATCCAGTCTTTACATGAGTTGTAGACTTATAGTCCAAAACAGTTACTTGACATCTACATTGATGTCGTGATAATCAAATATTGTGAATCAAACTTGCATTTTTTTTGAACAATTTTACGGCTTGTGAATCTTTGTGTGCATCATAGGTCAAATTTACTAATAGCTTTTTCTAATCATCACAAGTTTCATCAAGAGGATTTCACAGAAGTGACTATTATATTTCCTGGCATTTTGTAGTAAGCAAGAATCACACAAATCTCATTTAGCCTCATAACCCGTTCGAGAACCCAAAAAATTGACTTAGGATTATATGGTCGGAAGTTCTTAACCCTTGTTTAACATGGCATAAAAGTTTCTTCGCTAGAGTCTTAGGTTTGACCGTTTGACTTAACCCACTTACATGACAATTCGTTCCTTTCATCTTTTCCAGGTATGTGTACGTTTGGCATGCCTTAGTTGGCTACTGGGGCGGAGTACAGCCAGCGGGACCCGGTTTAGAGCACTACGATAGTGCCTTAGCATACCCAGTCCAATCTCCAGGTGTTACCGGAAACCAACCCGACATTGTAATGGACAGTCTCTCCGTTCTTGGCCTGGGCTTGGTTCATCCCAAAAGGTCTTCAACTTCTACAACGAGCTTCATGCTTACTTAGCTTCATGCGGAATAGACGGAGTTAAAGTAGATGTGCAGAACATTATTGAAACCCTCGGGCTGGACATGGTGGCAGAGTTTCTATTACTCGTAGTTATACCCAAGCCCTTGAAGCCTCCATCGCACGCAATTTCAAAGATAATGGATGTATTGCGTGTATGTGTCATATACAGATAGTTTGTATAGTGCTAAACAAACTGCTATTGTGAGAGCTTCTGATGATTATTACCCTCGTGATCCGGCTTCTCATACTATTCATATTTCGTCCGTGGCGTATAATACCCTTTTTCTTGGGGAGTTCATGCAACCTGATTGGGATATGTTTCATGTGAGTAAAGGTTCCTCACTTGTATTTTCTTCTTTCTTGAATTTAGATTGAGGCAAAAAATTAGTATTGGTTCATTTTTTTTTTTTTATTAAATAAGATTGAAACATGCAGAGCCTTCACCCGGCTGCCGACTATCATGCTGCAGCTCGAGCTGTAGGGGGATGCCCCATTTATGTCAGGTAACTTTCTGCGTTTAGCTTGATGTTCAATGTTTGTCTTATTTTCAATCAAGCCTGTCTATAGAAATGGGGTTAATTTCACTGCCCACCCCTACCCCTGGGATTTGGACAAGTCTCACTGCCCCGCCCTAAGATTGGTTTCGTGTCACTTACTCCCTTTTGTCAACTTTATTTAAATGAAAAATACTATTTTACCCTGAATCACAATTAGTGAATATCTGATTCTCTTGATCTGTGGACAGTGACAACCTGGGAACAAAACTTCAAGCTTCTAAAGAAGCTGGTTCTCCCTGATGGGTCAGTTCTCCGTGCTCAATTGCCAGGGAGGCCGACACGTGATTGCCTCTTTGTTGACCCAGCTAGAGATGGAAAAAGGTTTTGTTATTGTTAACACCTTAAAATTACATCCGACACATTCAATGAACCAACCAGTCCTGAATTTGAGTATTTCAATTCTGCAGCTTGCTTAAAATTTGGAATGTGAACAAATGTGCTGGAGTGGTTGGTGTTTTCAATTGCCAAGGTGCCGGTTGGTGCAAGGTTGAAAAGAAGACTCGCATACATGATTTGTCTCCTGGCACCCTTACTGGCTCTGTTCAATCCACTGATGTTGATGCGATTGATCGGGTTACTGACTCGGAGTGGAATGGGGAAACCGTAGTTTACTGTCACAGATCAGGTACTATTTTAAATATCAGTTTAGTTGAAAGGCTATCAACTTATTCAGTTATCATAGGACTTGTTTCATTTCAGTTCTTGGGCAAATTATGGTTATAGTTTCTCAATAACCTTAAAAGATTCAGTTTTTTTACCTATAAATATTTATAGGATATGAGCCTCATAAAGCTTGAATGAACCATAAACCATAAACACTTGACTTGGTTATTACTCTGGTTTATGAAAACAAGGATAAATAAAGTTTATATTCTTAAGAACTTTCATAATAACCATTATACCCTTCTTTATTCCAATATACACTCTCCGTCACAAAATGATTGTCCAAATTTTCTTATTTATCAATAGTAAATTTGGACATTCATTTTGGGACGGAGTGAGTATCATAAACTCTTCTGATAAACTGAAATCAAGCAAGATTTCAGATAGACCATGAAATTAGAAATTCAGCTGAAATCTGACAAGCCCAATGAATTTTTCTAATGTATGAAATGACCTAACTACGTTTCGCATTGTAGGGGAGGTGATACGGTTACCAAAAGGTGCTTCACTGCCGGTGACCCTCAAAGTCCTAGAGTATGAATTATTCCACTTCTGTCCTATGAAGAAGATCGCAGAGACCATATTTTTGCACCAATAGGTCTGCTCGACATGTTCAATGCAAGTGGTGCTGTTGACCAACTCGAAGTCAAAACATCTACAGACAAGAAACCCGAGCACTTTGATGGTGAGGTCCGTTCCGAACTATCCACTTTTCTGAGCGAAAACCGACTCTCCCCGCCACAATAGCACTCAAAGTACGGGGATGTGGTCGGTTTGGTGCCTATTCTTCTCAGAGACCATTGAAATGTTTTGTGGATGGTGTTGAAACTGATTTGACTTTGACGCTGACACCGGATTTTGACCGTGTTTATTGCGGTCCCACAAGAGGAGATGTATAAATGGTCTATTGAAATTGTGGTTTAAGATTTGTTGAAATAGATCTTAATGTAACCATTGTTGGGCTGGCTGGTTATCATCCTTCCATAGTCAAGTCCTATTTGTGTTGTGGTGGTGTATTAGGGTTATGTAGTGCAGGGAAGTTTGAGGGGTGAGTTTCTTGTTTAAGGAATAATGATTAATGAGGAGTTTGTAATAAAGGTTATTATGTAGTGCAAGTTTTTCTATTATTCCTCATGTTTATCTTTTTCTCCCTCTCTCTTTCTCTCTATTATATACTTCTTCTTTTCGGGAAAGTTAATTCCATTTGACTTTATATTGTCAACCAGAGTGACTCGGACCAAATTACTATGTCAAAGTACTTCAGTAATTATATTGACTGAGTAACTCAGTCAATTAACTTGTTTTAATTGACTATTATATAATGAGCTTGGGAATGCACGTTTGGCGTAATTGATTTGGTTGAGATAGTGTTTGACGGGCATTGAAAGTGGTTAAACACATCTCGACATCCATATTGTCTGAGATCTTATTTACCTGATTTTAACGCTAACTATACTTTTTAGACGAATAGTTAATTAAATTTGTTTAATCTATTTTTTATTTATTAAGTATATTTCTTACTAAGAATATTAGAGTCAGGTAAATGATAGTTTATTAGACAATTAAAGAGGTTAATATCTTTTACCCTCAATAGTTCATCATTTTTTCATGTTTCATTGCTTCATTCATTTTAGAAAAGGAATGAAAATATTACTCCTAATCACTAATGCACTAGAGTATTAGTCACATTATTTGATAAAATTCCTGTCAGCTTTTAAAAATCATGTTGTACTTATTTATATATTATGTATACAATGATAAAATTGCACTTTTAACTTTTTAATTATATAAATGTGACATAATTTGGCACAAACCAAAATAAAATATGTACTGCAAGTTTTTTTTTTTTTTTTGAACAAATGTACTGCAAGTTATAACACTTATTTTGAGGTAGGGATTGTAATCTACCCTAGGGGTGGAAATGGTTTGACTCAAACCGCGGTCGGAACCGAGCCGAGCCAAACCGTGCGGTTTAGCTCGGTTACGAAAATTGATAAACCACACGGTTCGGTTTGGCTCACTGTCTGACCCTCCAAGCCGAACCGAGCCAAACCATTTCGAGATAAACCGTGGAGCCGAACCGTAGAGCTGAACCGTTAAGCTGAACCGTGAGCTGAACCGTGGAGCCGAGTCATCAAACCGAGCTAGCTGAACCGGTGAGCCATATTATAGACCATTGATTAAGTTTAGTGATTTGATCTGAACCGTTAGATTTATTTTAACCCTAGATACCTTATCAATATCCGCCGCCTACGTGATATCGATTATCGTCAGTGGAAATTCAAACGCACAAAATTAATCCTCTCGTCTCCTCCATCCCTCCGACTCCATCCCTCCGGCCGACATCCTTCCTGGCTTCCTCCATCTCACTCCCACTCAGACTCAGGCCTCCAAATTTATCCCACTTCTCACGGATTATGTCTCACCACATCAGAGCTAACTCAATCTATCAAAAATAAATTGGGAAAGGCTACCGAGGTGAACATGTCTGGCTCTACACTCCTATGTTACAAAAGGTATCTATCAATTTCAGATTTGAGTCACTGTTTTAGGGTTTTGATTTGATTGTTGTTTTTAGGTCGAAGTTGAACCACTATCCAAACACTTTGTTCATTCAAATTGAGGGAGTGAACACGAAGGAGGAGGTGTCATGACCTACATTTACAAGGCTAAGATGAAGAACATGCTAAGTTTAAGTCTAATCTTCCTTCCAAATCGAGGTTAATCTTTCTTATACTCCAATATTTTATTTTCTGTTGTTAATTTATTGATGGTTGGGAAGTATTTTTTTGATATGAATGTAGCTGTTCGTATACATTTTGTCTGTATTTTATGCTGAGTTGTGGTTCAAACCGTGAAATCAGACCGTGGTTCAAACCGAGCCGAGCCGAACCGTGATGGTTTAGCTCAGCTCGGCTTGGACTATTTTGTGGTTCAGCTCGGTTTGGGATTTCTCCAAACCGATGTATAGCGGTTTGGCTCCTAAATTACCCCAAACCGAGCTAAGCCGAACCATTTCCACCCCTAATATACTCGGACCGACCCGAACCCGGCATTGATCCGACCCGTATCGGGCGGGTTTGATAAACTACTTTTAAAACCTGGCGGGTCCTGGTTTGGTACAGCTTGATAATTCGGCTAAACCCGACCCGCCCCGACCCGTGTAGTAGATAAATATACTCTCTCCGTCCCAGACCAATGGGCACACTTTGACTTTTTTATTCAACTAGGTCAATCTTTGACCATTATCATCATTTATTCCCCTTTATTTTAGTAGGCGCCGGGATGGGGCCAAGCCCTTAGGTTGAGCTTATATAGTCATGATTCAATTCAGATCCACTTACTTTTTCTTTCTTTCTCATTTTCGGATATGATTGGAACAATTGAGAAGTAGAAAGACTTCGGCGATTCATAATAGGCTATCTAGAATTTTTATATCCCAGCACTTTATGAATATCTAAATATCTCTATACAATTTTAAAAATTGTTAATGATAGTATTTCTAATAGTGAAACAATAAAAAAATTTAGAATTTCATAGAGATATTTGAATATTCATAAAATTGTGGTAAAAAATTGACTCAATTGACAAAAAAATCAAACTGTGCCCATTGGTCAGGGACAGAGGGAGTACTTCTTTTGTTAATTTCCTGTAATGCTCTTTTATGTTTCCTTAGTGTCATAAAATACCCTAGCAGTGTTCTAAAAAGCGCTAGGATCCCGCTAGGAGGCGAGCCCGGGTCCTAGCGCCTAGTCGAAGCCGAGAAATTAAAACATTTTTAATAATTTTTATTATAATTTTATATGTAATTATAATATATTTTTAAATATAATTATACAGATTTTTATAAATATTTTTAACACAAACACACACCACACACGCCACACAAACAAACACACGCCACACAAAAATAAAAAAACTTAGCCCATTTCCCAGCCGCCCATTTACATCCCCAACCCATTCCCAACACCCTAAACTAGTAAAACCCTATCTTATTTATCTCCTCTTTCAGTCTTTCTCTTGCAGCTCTTTCTACTCCTATCGCCCTTTTTTTCCTGCTCTCGTCTCTTTCATTTTTGTTTTCTCTCCCGTCTCTCTCTATTTCTCTTTTCTCTTTCTTTTTCTCCTTCTCCACATACAGCCACCACCAGCCTCCCTTCTCAGTCATGGACACCACCAATATCTCAATTCCGTCGCCGCCCATCCATCGCCGCATAGGCCCGCCTAGGTCCTCCACCTAGGCCCTAGTATATAACCTAAGCAGCTACTGATCTGTTTGCCCATTCCAAACCCTACTTCCCAGCCACATCCCTCTCTCTCTCTTTGATATCTTTTCTACCCCAAATTCAATTGAAAAACGATGATTCCGCAGCCCTCGTTCGCTAGTCACCCCTCCTTCCTTCGTTCCTCTCTCTTTTCTCTTTCTTTTTCTCCTTCTCCACATACCACCACCACCAGCCTCCCTTTCTCAGTCACGGCACCACCAATATCTCCATTTCCGTCGCCGCCCATCCACCGCCGCTAGCCCCGCTTAGGTCCCTAGGCCCTAGTATATAACCTAAGCAGCTACTGATCTGTTTGCCCATTCCAAACCCTACTTCCCAGCCGCATCCCTCTCTCTTTGATATCCTTTCTACCCCTAATTTAATTGACAAACGATGATGCTGCAGCCCTCGTTCTCTCGTCACCCCTCCTTCCTTCGTTCCTCTCTCTTTTCTCTTTCTTTTTCTCCTTCTCCCACATACCGCCACCACCAGCCTCCCTTCTCAGTCACGGCAACACAATATCTCCATTTTTGTCGCCGCCCATCTACCGCCACCTAGGTCCGCCTATGCCCTAGTATATAACCTAAGCATCTACTGATCTGTTTTCCTATTCCAAACCCTACTTCCCAGCCGTATCCCTCTCTCTTTGATATCCTTTCTACCCCCAAATTCAATTGACAAACAATGATGCCGCATCCCTCGTCCGCTCGTCACCCCTCATTCCTTCGTTCCTATATCTTTTCTCTTTCATTTTCTCCTTCTCCACATACCGCCACCACCAACCTCCCTTTCTCAGTCACGACACACCAATCATCTCAATTTTGATGCAGCACATCCACCGCCACTAGGTCCGCGTAGGACCGCGTATATAACCTACGCAGCTGATCTGTTTGCCCATTCCAAACCCTAATTCCCAGTCACATCCTTCTCTCTTTGATATCCTTTCTAGCCCCAATTCAATTGACAAACGATGATGCCGCAACCCTCGTTCACTCGTCACCCCTCCTTCCTTCGTTCCTTTCTCTTTTCTCTTTCTTTTTCTCCTTTTCCATATACCGCCACCACCAGCCTCCCCTTCTCCATTCACGGCCACCTGTAACGACCCAGATTTTCATAAAGTAGACAAATCCATAAAAACATGGAAATACCAATAGTATATCTTACAAATCCCACTTAAACCGCCCAACGGCTAGTCTCAAACCATCAATTCAACAATAAATGCGGAAGCGAATTAAATGCTAAGTCTTCAAAGCCAGTACAACCCTAGCTAAACAAAATAACATAAAGTCTTAATATAACTGACACGGACAGCTTCATCTAGCGATCCGTCTACCTCTTAAGTCGTTACCTGAAAAATTATTATTAGAAAGGGTGAGCGAACAATTCTCAGTAAGTTCATACGGACTTCTCTATAGCTAAGGAGAAGTGACCGAAGAACGGACTCAACTGATAATTTCAAAGATCGGACATTATTTAAAATACTAACTGCATGTAACGAATGCAGTTAACTATTCAAAGATTTGTGGTCCTAATTCCATTCCGTCAATTCCAGTTCCAAACACCTTTTCAGGGTGTCACACCTTTTCAGGGTGTTAAGTGAATAAGAGACCTTACACCTTTTCAGGGTGCTCCTTATTTAGAGTTATCATGATAATCTAGAGTTCCACAAAGTCTAAGTTACACGTAGTTAACTAGACTTATTTCCATTAGTCCGTTTCCTAGGACCGTTTCCACATTAGTCCTTTTCAGGGACTATACAGCTACAACTGTTGCAATTAGATATAGCATACTTTCCAAATAGTGTTCCCTAAACGAGAGAACATGCAAATTCAAATTTCTAAGATTCCCTACGACCAAACACGTCATAGGTAAGATATACAAAAGACGTTCATCAACGTAGAGTTCAAGCGCTATGGACCATATAGCATTCATGAAAGAATTATAGAGTTCCAATGAATAAGAATTCAAGATACTTAGGAACGTAATCCCTTACCTTGCTAGCGTTGACTTCTAGCGGTTCTTGCGTACAATCTACAATCACGCAAAGATACTACTTTTAGGGCAAGAGCAATATTTAAACCCGTCCCCAACTTCATTTTCTATCTTTAACCTTATGAGTTTATTTCCTAAACCCTTTTTAAGGTATTTCTTTAGTTTAGGGTTTACATTACCTTCATAACTTTCCCAACATACCCTTAGGTTTTACGTAAAAGTCTACTTTCAACCCAAATGTCTTAAGTTGACTTAATTTCATGAAAACGCTATTCACAGCATTGACTTTCACTATTCCAGCATTGACTTTACTATTCACAGTTTGACTTTCACTATTCACAGTTTGACTTTCACTATTCACAGTTGACTTTCAATATTCCAGTTGACTTTTCACACACTTGGAACACCATGAACACACACACACAAAACCATAATTTACAAACCCTAATTTGTGACACACTTTACACACACACACACACACACTCTCGGCATACACACACTGCAAACACGCACTGCACACACACACAAACACACACACTGCCCAAACACACACACTGCACACACACGCACAAACACACACACAAACACACACACTCACTCCACTGCCGCCAGCCGCCGCCGCCGCCGCCATCGTGGTGGTGGTGGTGGTGGTTCATGCATGCATGTCTATTCCATTCCAACTTCCTCCATTAAAGAGGTTTTCAAAGATTAATAATAACCCTAGTTTTATCACTTTAGGGTTAGGGTTCTAAGTTTCGTTTCAAAATTCCTAGGTGATACCCAACCCAAGAATTAATATTTAGAGATGAGGGAATTACCTTCGAAGGGGGGGGGTTGAATCTTCTTCTTCCTCCTCTCTTTCTCCTTCCTTCTCCTTCTTCTCCCTCTCTCAGTTCTCTCTCTCCCCGCCTCCTCTCTCTCTTTCTTTAGGGTTTTGTGGTTGACACAAAATAGTAGGAGAGGGTTAAAGAGGATTTAAATACTTAGGGTTCTCCTTTTCCTATTCCAAAAAGGTTTTCCAAAGTTTGACTAGATTGGGCCCTTTTTTACTAGCCCATTCATTAATTATTTAATGAGCCCGATCACAAAGCATTTAATATAATATAAAAGAAAAGAAAGAAATAATAATAATAATAATAATGGCCAAAAAGGCCGGTTATTACACTCTTCCCTCCTTAAAAGGGTTTGGTCCTCCAAACTAAACGTACCTTAAGCAGCGAATAACTCAGGGTATGCTTCTCGCATCTCACTCTCGAGCTCCCACGTCGCTTTCCTTTCTGAGTGATTGCTCCATTGAACTTTTACGTAAGGAATCACCCTTCTTCTCAGGGTTTGATCCTTGCTATCCACTATCTTTATCGGTGCTTCATCATAGCTCAGGTCGGCACGCATCCTCAGTTGCTTGTACTCGATTGCATGACTTAGGTCAGGAATATACTTCCTTAGCATAGATACATGAAACACGTCGTGAACTCCTGCTAAAACAGGCGGTAAAGCTAACTGTATGCTACGGTCCCAACTCGTTCTAAGATTTCAAATGGTCCCACATATCTTGGACTCAGCTTCCCACGGATTCCGAATCTCATCACTCCCTTGGTTGGCGAAATCTTCAAAAAGACATGGTCGCCTAGTTGGAACTCTAAATCACGTCTACGATGGTCAGCATACGATTTCTGTCGGCTTTGCGCGGTTAATAACCATTTTCTAATTTTGTTGAACCTTGTTGGCAGTTACTTGCACAAGTTTCGGTCCGGTTATCTTTCTCTCACCAACTTCGTCCCAACACGTCGGTGATCTACATTTCCTCCCGTACAGCGCTTCGTACGGTGCCATACCGATGCTATCATGAAATCTATTATTATAGGCGAACTCTACTAATGGCAAGTGTTCATCCCAAGTCCCTTGCCAATCCAATGACGTCGCTCTAACATATCCTCCAACGTTTGAATAGTTCTTTCTGATTGTCCATCGGTCTGCGGGTGGAAGGCTGTACTCATTGACAACTCGGTACCCAAAGCTCTTTACAGACTCTTCCAAAATTTCGATGTGAACCTAGCGTCTCTGTCGGACACAATCGAGACTGGTATCCCATGCAATTTTACAATCTCATCTATGTAGAGCTTTGCCAACTTTTCCAGCGAATCATTTACCTTAATTGCCAGGAAATGAGCAGATTTGGTGAGTCGGTCAACTATCACCCATATTGCGTTATACCCTTTCAGCGTCTTTGGCAAACCCACTACTAAATCCATCGCGATATGCTCCCACTTCCATTCGGGAATAGGCAGTGGCTGAAGCAATCCTGCCGGCCTCTGGTGTTCTCTCTTTACTTGCTGGCATACTAAACATCTTGAAACAAAATCAGCTACTTCTCCCTTCATATTGCTCCACCAGAATGATTCCCTTAGATTCCTATACATCTTCGTGCTTCCAGGGTGCACGAGAATCTTGAACAATGGGCTTCTTTCAAAATTTCCCTCTTGATATTCTCATCATCAGATACACATATTCTAGACTGATATCTCAGGATTCCATCTTCTTCAACACGGAATTCCTTCGCCTTCCATTAGCTATACTCTCCAGTACCTTCCTTAATTCTTCGTCTCCTCCTTGAGCTTCTTTAATCCTATCCATAAGCGTTGGCTGGACGCTCATTTGTGCCAATACCCTTTAACCTCAACCTCTAGGTTAGTAATCTCCAAACGATCCCAAACATTCTTCTCCTTAGAAATCAATGTGGCTAGCGTCCCACGATTCTTCCTACTCAACGCGTCTGCCACCTTATTGGCCTTGCCGTGGGTGGTATAAGATCGTATAATCATAGTCCTTTAAAAGTTCTAACCATCTCCTCTACCTCATGTTGAGCTCTTTTGCGTAAAGATATAATAAGGCTCTTATGATCCGTGAAAATCTGACATGTAACCCCATACAAGTAATGTCTCCAAATCTTCAGGGCAAATACCACAGCTGCTAATTCTAAGTCATGTGTAGGGTAATTCTTCTCATGGTTTTTCAACTGCCTGGATGCATAAGCTATCACCTTATCATTTTGCATCAATACGCAACCTAGTCCTTTAAGTGAAGCATCACTATAAACCACGAATCCTTCGGTGCCTGATGGTAGTGCAAGAACTGGTGCAGATACCAAACGTCGTTTTAATTCCTCGAAACTTGTTTCACATTCATCAGACCAAACGAACTTGGCTCCTTTCTGCGTCAACTTGGTTAGTGGTAAGGACAACTTAGAGAACCCTTCCACGAATCTCCTATAATAACCTGCCAGTTCCAAGAAACTCCTTATCTCACTTACTGACGTTGGTCTCTCCCAATTTATAATGGCTTCTATTTTTGTTGGATCCACAGCAATCCCATCTTTCGACACTACATGCCCTAGGAATGCCACTTCCTCTAACCAAAATTCACACTTCTTAAATTTGGCATACAACTTTTGCTCCCGTAGGATTTGTAATACTAACCTCAAGTGTTCCTCATGTTCCTCCTTAGTCTTTGAGTACACAAAAATATCATCGATGAAGACAATCACACACGTATCTAAGAAATTTTGAAATATCCTATTCATTAGTTCCATAAACGCTGCCGGTGCGTTAGTCAATCCAAACGGCATCACCACAAATTCATAATGACCATATCTAGTTCTAAAAGCCGTCTTTGCTACATCTTCCTTCTTTACTCTTAGCTGGTGATAACCAGATCTCAAATCTATCTTGGAGAAGTAACATGCTCCACGAAGCTGATCGAACAAGTCATCAATCCTCGGCAACGGATACTGGTTCCTTACCGTCACACGATTCAATTCCCTATAGTCGATGCACAACCTCATCGTCCCATCCTTCTTCTTTACGAATAAGACCGGTGCGCCCCATGGCGAAACACTTGGTCGAATCAATCCTTTGTCCAGCAATTCTTGTAGTTGTTCCTTCAATTCCTTTAGTTCTAGGGGAGCCATTCTATACGGTGCCCTCGATATTGGTGTAGTTTCTGGTACTAAATCGATGGAAAACTCAACTTCTCTTTCAGGTGGTACCCCGGGTAAATCTTCTGGAAACACGTCCTTGAAGTCTTTGATCACTGAGAGTGATTCTATAGTTACCTCCTTGGCATCAGTGGTACTCACGTATGCCAGAAATCCTCCACATCCCTTTCTTAGCATCCTACACGCCTTCATAACTGAAATGATGTTCGATGGAGCCTTAGGTCTCGTACCTCTATGTTGGTGTTGGTGCTCTAGGCACGTTTGTTAAACGTTGTATAAGTTATCATTTTATTCATAATGATAAAGAGATAATAAGATTATTATTATGGCTCGTGTTTGCTTATAATAATCTCCGTCCCTAGAGCTTGTTAAGCACTAGTATAAAGGCTAAATGATCATGGGATGATCATGTTAGATTTATAGGTACTTGTTTGGAACAAGGTACTGGACATGACCCGCGGTATGAGATTTATGTCATGGTCGATGTCATATATAAATCTCATATTAGTTATGTCATTTGAATCCTTGGACATGAAGTTATTATAGTCTTCCACTTGATGAACATTATGTTTGACATATTCAAACGCTGCCTTAACACGGTAGTTATAAAAGGTATGATTGGCATGATTGGATTCACGTAGGAAGAATAATAAGCCAAATGGATTTGTCCCTCTTCGGAGAGATGTCAAGATTGGGCCCCTCGAAGGAATGATGTTGATGAAATGTTTGGCCAAACTCAAATGGATTGATTGGATCAATGTCATTTGGATTATCAACATATTCGGAATCGAGAAAGTATTGAACAATACAAGTTGACTTGTTGACCATGACTTGTGTTCAATGACATCGTGGACAAAGGGATTATGACATGTTCTAAAAAGGAATGCGAACTTGTATCTAGTTATACTATTTGGGTAGGTATGACGGTTTGCTAGAACCTAATCATATCTTATGGTTTCATGTTTGAACCCATTGCCAACTTAGTATAATCCTAGAGGGTCACACACAATAGAACGAATCCTAAATAAGGACTATATTGGAAATTTGAAAAAATTGGATTTTTCTGGGCCTTTGGGCGACCGCCCAAATGGGCTGGGCGACCGCACAAGAAATTGGGCGGCCGCACACCTCAGTTTGGGCGGCCGCACAGTGCTGTCAGGGACAGATTCCTAATTTGATTCGGAAAGGAATTTTGGACGGGTTTAGACACAAGTTTCCTATTTGGAATAGGTCTAACTTGTATATAAACATCAAAATTCGGCCAAGAACAGAACCTAAGCTTTTGTGCAAGTCTCCAAAGAGTTTGAGAGAGTTTATTTTGTTCTAAGAAATCCTAGATTGAAGAACAAAATTATACACAAAGAAAATTCCATATAGTTCATATTAATTATGAAAACGTGTTTCATAATTTGGTCTAGCAACCAAGATCAAGTGTTCTTGATATTCGTTCGTGGTGTGGATACCGCTAAAGGGTGAAACTTATCATCTTCATAGTTCGTGATTCTTGCTTTGTTCGTGATCAAGATTTCAAGCCTCCATCGAATTCAAGGTTGCAAAATCAAAGGCATCAAGGGTTAGTATTCTAGTATTCATATTGTTGTATTTGACTTAATCATATGAATGGATCTATGGGCTTTGGGTTTCATTAAATTTTAAATGCTTAATTCCGCCGCGCATGTGACTACGAAACCCAACACTCTAAAGCAACACTCTTCTCCAGATGGTAGCTTGAATTTAACCTCCTTTCTAAAGCAATCTATATGAGCATGATAGGCTGCTAACCAATCCATTCCTAAGATCACATCAAACTCATCCATCTTCAAACTAATAAGGTCGACTTCAAATTTCCTACCGTTCAATTCTAAGGGGCATCTTTTAAACACAGATGTAATTGAAATCGAGTCTTTAGTCAATGTATCTACTACTAACGAATGCTCTAGCACTTCAGGGACCAATTTCATTTTGTTTGCTAGTTGAGTGCTTATCACAGAATGAGTAGCGCCAGAATCAATCAATGCACGAACATTACGAGAGTAAAGTTGTACCGTACCTGCCACGAGATCATTAGTGGCGCGTGCATCCTTAACTGTCATAGTAAAGACACGTCCATTACCTCCACCTTTTCCCTTATTGTCGTCCTTTACTCCTTTGGCCTTGTTTTCCCTCCTTGGTTCCGGGCACTTCCAATGGGGATGTCCCGTCTTGTCACAATTGTAGCATTTCTTCTCCTTGTACCAGCACCCTTCAGTTTTATGCCTCCCGTCACATACTTGGCATTTCACATCTGAGCCTTGCCCTTTGGCATCTTCTCTTTTTCCATCTCTACGGCTTCCTTGACCTTTATTAGGGTACTTGTTAGCCGTACCATCCTTCTCACGATCATCACTCGTCTTGCGCTTGTTATCCTCATTCTTATTCCAGCTCCCTTTGGTAGGTTCCTTTTCGGTCGTCTTCTTCCTTTCATCCTTCTTGTTCCGATAATTGTCCGCTTCAGTTTTCACGATCTTAGCTCGGTCCAACACTTGATCGTACGTTGGAACCATCAGTGGGGTAATTCTGTAGCGGATTCGGTCACTCAGACCAAGTTCGAACTTCCGGGCCTTTTGCTCATCATTATCGAAGAACGCCGGAGCAAACTCTAGCAACTCTGTGAATTTCTCGCAATACTCGTCCACAGTCATCCTTCCTTGGGTTAGAGTCATGAATTCTGCCACCTTAGCGTTTCGAACGATCATTGAATAATACTTTGCATAGAAGATGCGCTTGAATCCATCCCAAGTAAGCGCAGCATCACCACGAGCCGTAGCAGCTCTCTTCTCTCATTCCCACCATTTCAGGGCTTGTCCCTTAAGCATGAATGTGGCGAACACCACCTTCCTTTCTGGAGTACAATCCAGAGTTTCGAAAACTTTCTCCATGTCTTTCACCCAGTCTTCTGGTTTCTCATTCTTAGAGCCAGAAAATGACTCCTGATTCCGTTTCTGAAGGAGTTCTAGCGGATCCCTTATAGGAACTTGTGGGTTCTGCTGTGGTTGAGTTAGTGTCGTCATAACTTTCCCGATACCGGCCACGGTTTGATTCAGTGTTCTAAACAAATTTGCCATATCAGGGTTAACTCGTCCCTCGGCGTTAGCGTTTCATCCGGATCCTCTTCCAGCCATCTGAATAAGGTTATTCTTAAGTTAATATCGTAGGGGAGAATGCATTACTTACATTACATATGCATGGCTACTATGTCTAAATACTATCATACATAGGGCCGTCCCCAAAAGATAAAGTTTCCACATGAATTCCAGGTTCTAGCCATTTACTAGGCTACATTCATTCATTAGAGGTCAATTCACTAGACCTATTACCATACACAATTGGCCATCAAATCATGCCAATTACTTCTACAGTTAACTACTACTATGAAGTCATTCACAGTTTTGTTTCAGTCATTCCACTAGACCAAAACTATTTCCACTTGGCCGTTTTCATGAGCCATACTTTCTAATTAAGGTCTTTTCTCGACCTACACTTCTTGTTCTACTAGATCACATTCCATAATTAGACATAACGGATAACAAAGGTCAATTACTAATGAATAACTTCAATACTTTTATTAAATGAAACTTCCAAAATCCAATAGTTAAGAAAGAAAAATTCCAACTAAACTTCTAACTATAACTACTTACTAATACTATGAAAGAAATAGAAGAATATCCAACTTCTACTTTTTCTTCAAAGGTTCGCATTTTTCCTTGGTCTTCCCCTAGGTCTTCCACTAGGGACCTTGGGTGCCTTCTTCGAACCTCTGGGCCTTCCTCTAGGCCTACGAACAGGTACCTCCACTATCTCTTCATAATCCTCAACAAGCATTGGGGCAGCTTCATTGCCCTCCATGTTAACCTCCATTTCCTCGGCTTCTTCCTCGACTACCACGTGTTCCTCAATTAGCTTTCCTGCCCTCTTTCCACTCCTTTCCATTAGAGTGGTTGCCAACTGCGGGTCTATCTCCTTCAATGCAAAGTAGTAGCTTCGCACATCATCACATAATATTTCAGCCCACTCTCTAAATCAATTTAGTTCTTTCTTACTTTTCTTTAATTCCTTGCTAGTGTCTCTTAGTGCTTTTTCTGCAAGCAACCACTTATTCAAGGTAATCCTTCCATTAACTTGTTCCTTCTTCAGAGTCTTGTTCAATTTCCTTATCCGAAGAGAGTACCTCTTAACCACTTTGGTCACGTTCTTGCCTAACGAGTTCATCTTCAAGTTCTTCTCAACTCCGTTCATGACCTACAACCATGACATTACCACAATTAGTGACCATAATCTTAATGATATAAATGATTACCAAAATATCTTTTAAACACCAACACAATGCATCAATGTATTACTTAAGGTTCATTCATAAGTATTTCTTAGGATCCCTAAATTGATTCCAGATTCTTTCTCAAAATAGAAGGTTCCCAATTTAGAAAGTTTCCCAAAATAGAAAGTTTCCTAAAATAGAAAGTTTCCTAAAATAGAAAATTCTACCTTAAGCAATCCTAGTACTCCTAGAATGCTCAATCAAGCCTATTCAATATCAGAGTTTCCTATCCCTTAAGTTCTAAAACCTTAGCTCTGATACCAACTGTAACGACCCAGATTTTCATAAAGTAGACAAATCCATAAAAACATGGAAATACCAATAGTTATCTTACAAAATCCCACTTAAACAGCCCAACGGCTAGTCTCAAACCATCAATTCAACAATAAATGCAGAAGAGAATTAAATGCTAAGTCTTCAAAGCCAGTACAACCACTAGCTAAACAAAATAAACCATAAAGTCTTAATATAACTGACACGGACAGCTTCATCTACCGATCCGTCTACCTCTTTAAGTCGTTACCTGAAAAAGATTATTAGAGAAAGGGTGAGCGAACAATGCTCAGTAAGTTCATACGGACTTCTCTGATAGCTAAGGAGAAGTGACCGAAAGAACGGACTCAACTGATAATTTCAAAGATCGGACATTATTTAAAATACTAACTGCATGTAACGAGTGCAGTTAACTATTCAAAGATTTGTGGTCTTAATTCCATTCCGTCAATTCCAAGTTCCAAACACCTTTTCAGGGTGTCACACCTTTTCAGGGTGTTAAGTGAATAAGAGACCTTACACCTTTTCAGGGTGCTCCCTTATTTAGAGTTATCATGATAATCTAGAGTTCCACAAAGTCTAAGTTACACGTAGTTAACTAGACTTATTTCCGTCTACCTCTTAATATAACTGACACGGACAGCTTCATCTAGCGATCCGTCTACCTCTTTAAGTCGTTACCTGAAAAAGATTATTAGAGAAAGGGTGAGCTAACAATGCTCAGTAAGTTCATACGGACTTCTCTGATAGCTAAGGAGAAGTGACCGAAAGAACGGACTCAACTGATAATTTCAAAGATCGGACATTATTTAAAATACTAACTGCATGTAACGAATGCAGTTAACTATTCAAAGATTTGTGGTCCTAATTCCATTCCGTCAATTCCAAGTTCCAAACACCTTTTTCAGGGTGTTAAGTGAATAAGAGACCTTACACCTTTTCAGGGTGCTCCCTTATTTAGAGTTATCATGATAATCTAGAGTTCCACAAAGTCTAAGTTACACGTAGTTAACTAGACTTATTTCCATTAGTCCGTTTCCTAGGACCGTTTCCACATTAGTCCTTTTCAGGGACTATACAGCTACAACTGTTGCAATTAGATATAGCATACTTTCCAAAATAGTGTTCCCTAAACGAGAGCACATGCAAATTCAAATGTTCTAAGATTCCCTACGACCAAAACACGTCATAGGTAAGATATACAAAAGACGTTCATCAACGTAGAGTTCAAGCGCTATGGACCATATAGCATTCATGAAAGAATTATAGAGTTCCAATGAATAAAGAATTCAAGATACTTAGGAACGTAATCCCTTACCTTGCTAGCGTTGACTTCTAGCGGGTTCTTGCGTACAATCTACAATCACGCAAAGATACTACTTTTAGGGCAAGAGCAATATTTAAACCCGTCCCCCAACTTCATTTTCTATCTTTAACCTTATGAGTTTATTTCCTAAACCCCTTTTTAAGGTCTTTCTTTAGTTTAGGGTTTACATTACCCTTCATAACTTTCCCAACATACCCTTAGGTTTTACGTAAAAGTCTACTTTCAACCCAAATGTCTTAAGTTGACTTAATTTCATGAAAACACTATTCATAGCATTGACTTTCACTATTCCAGCATTGACTTTACTATTCACAGTTTGACTTTCACTATTCATAGTTTGACTTTCACTATTCACAGTTGACTTTCAATATTCCAGTTGACTTTTCACACACTTGGAACACCATGAACACACACACACACAAAACCCTAATTTACAAACCCTAATTTGTGACACACACTTTACACACACACACACACACATTCTCGGCATACACACACTGCACACACGCACTGCACACACACAAACACACACACTGCCTAAACACACACACTGCACACACACGCACAAACACACACACTCACTCCACTGCCGCCAGCCGCCGCCGCCGCTGCTGCCGCCGCCATCGTGGTGGTGGTGGTGGTGGTTCATGCATGCATGTCTATTCCATTCCAACTTCCTCCATTAAAGAGGTTTTCAAAGATTAATAATAACCCTAGTTTTATCACTTTAGTGTTAGGGTTCTAAGTTTCGTTTCAAAATTCCTAGGTGATACCCAACCCAAGAATTAATATTTAGAGATGAGGGTATTACCTTCGAAGGGGGGGGGGGGTTGAATCTTCTTCTTCCTCCTCTCTTTCTCCTTCATTCTCCTTCTTCTCCCTCTCTCGGTTCTCTCTCTCCCCGCCTCCTCTCTCTCTTTCTTTAGGGTTTGTGGTTGACACAAAATAGTAGGGAGATGGTTAAAGAGGATTTAAATACTTAGGGTTCTCCTTTTCCAATTCCAAAAAGGTTTTCCAAAGTTTGACTAGATTGGGCCCTTCTTTACTAGCCCAATTCATTAATTATTTAATGATCCCGATCACAAAGCATTTAATATAAAGAAAAGAAAGAAATAATAATAATAATAATGGCCAAAAAGGCCGGTTATTACACCACCAATATCTCCATTTCCGTCGCCACCCATCCACCGCCACCTAGGCCCTAGTATATAACCTAAGCTGCTACTGATCTGTTTGCCCCCTACTTCCCAGCCGCATCCCTCTCTCATTGATATCCTTTCTACCCTAAATTCAATTGACAAACGATGATGCCGCAGCCCTCGTTCGCTCTTCACCCCTCCTTCCTTCGTTCCTCTCTCTTTTCTCTTTCGTTGATTTTTTTATTGTTATTGGGTGAGTATTTCAGCAAAATGGTTGATGCTGCGTTGGGCAAGAGGAGAGGCTGCGGGTCGGGATGGGTCGGAAACGGGTTTAAGTACTTGAGGTGCGTGGCGGGTTCAATACATTGTGTCGTGTGTGCGGGTCGGCTTCGGGTATGAGCAAACCCGGTCCGAACCCGGGCCGGGTCGGAAACGGGTTTAAGCACTTGCGGGCGGGGCGGGTTCGTTACAGTGTGTCGTGTGTGCGGGTCGGGTTCAAGTATGTGCAAACCTGTCCTGAACCCGACCCGTTTGTACCTTCATATATACTAATAACCCAACACGTGTGCCCATAACACTTCACTTCCCGCGTTCCATTTGAAGCTCCAACGCTCCTCCACTTTGCTATGTATGTAAGTTTAATCTTCCATTTTTAGGGCTTTTTGTTTTACAATATCTCTCTCTATATATATGGGTATCTTTAAGATGCGTTTAGTTTCATTTCTTCTTCTCTATTTTCTCTTTCTTTTTCTCCTTCTCCACATACCGCCACCATCAGCCTCCCCTTCTCAGTCACGGCACCACCAATATCTCCATTTTTGTCGCCGCCCATCCACCGTCGCCTAGGCCCGCCTAGGTCCGCCTACGCCCTAGTATATAACCTAAGCAGCTACTGATCTGTTTGCCCATTCCAAACCCTACTTCCCAGCCGTATCCCTCTCTCTTTGATATCCATTCTACCCCAAATTCAATTGACAAACGATGATGCCGCAGCCCTCGTTCGCTCGTCACCCCTCCTTCCTTCGTTCCTCTCTCTTTTCTCTTTCTCCACATACTGCCACCACCAGCCTCCCTTTCTCAGTCACGACACCACCAATATCTCCATTTTCGTCGCCGCCCATCCACCGCCGCTAGGCCTGCCTAGGCCCGCGTATATAACCTAAGCAACTACTAATCTTTTTGCCCATTCCAAACCCTACTTCCCAGCAGCATTCCTCTCTCTTTGATATCCTTTCTACCCCAAATTCAATTGATAAACGATGATGCCGCAGCCCTCGTTCGCTCGTCACCCCTCCTTCCTTCGTTCCTCTCTCTTTTCTCTTTCTTTTTCTCCTTCTCCACATACCGCCACCACCAGCCTCCCTTTCTCAGTCACGGCACCACCAATATCTCCATTTCCGTCGCCGTCCATCCACCGCCGCCTAGGCGGCGACGAAAATTATAGAAATGTGATACTCCTTCTGTCTCTAAATGAGTGTCCATTTTCAAATAGTTTATACTTTGACCAACAATTTGAAGAAATATAATTAGTTTAATGAAAATCTAAAAAATAGTTATTTAGTTTATTATTAATCATGATACAAGAACAATTTTTAAATTTTAATTAGCATCATTATTTTTCTTCAAATTATTGGTCAAAGTATATATTACTTGACCAAGAATCCTAATTCGAGCGGGACGGAGGGAGTACACAATATATAAATAAGTACAATATAATTTTTAAAAAATGCTAACAAATCAAAATATGCTAACAAATCAACTACGACATTTATTTTGCGCAAAAGAATTACTCCTATGTACATTACCATTAGTGATTAGAAGCTAATATTTTCATTCCTTTCTACACCTGAATTAAGCAAATTGAAACATGAAAAATTAACTATTGAGTATTGAGGGTAAGAGATTAACTCTCTTAGTTGTCTAATAAATCTATCATTGACTGACTCTAATTAAATTTTTAGTAAGAAATATACTTTAATAAATAAAACAATTTAGTAAATTTAATTAAGTATTCGTCTAGAAAAGTATAGTTAACGGTTAAAATCAGGTAAATAGGATCTCATACAATATGGATGTCGAGATATGTTTAACAACTTTCAATGCCCGTCAAACACTATCTCAACCAAATTAATTACTTCAACGCGCATCACTAAACTCATTATATAATGTGAAACAGACGTTTCAAATCCTTACCATTCAATGGCAACTCCGTCAATATTATTACTCCCTCTGTCTCTAAATGAGTGTCCATTTTCAAAAAATATTTGTCCCAAAATGAGTGTCTTTTTTTAGCATAACTTTGTCTCTAAATATTATTTTTTTGAAAATTTTTTCACCGGTCTCTTTATACGTGCAAAACTAAATGTTTTGAAATGAGATTACAAGATTATATATGAATCATTGCCACCAAATTGTACAAAGAGTTGAGATTTTCAGATGTCCCTTAAAAAAAATTGAACACTCATTTAGGAACAGAGGTATTATTTAATTTGGCACAAACCAAATAAAAAATGCGACACTTTTTTTTTTTTTTTTGTGAGGGAGTATTTCTTTAACCGTGTGACTGCTGCACCCTATAACTACTAGCTTAAACAGCTGTAATGATTCACGGTTATTTGTACATTCATTTTTCTGAGAATCCACTAATAACGACACAACACGTGTCCCCCAGAACACTTCCCGCATTCCACCTTCCTTCTTATATACTACTCCCTCCGTCCCACCGAAAATTGCAAAACTTACCAAAATGGGCGTCCCATAGAAATTGCACATTCCATAAATGGAAAGTTTTTAATACTTTTTAATTAGTGGGTCCCACTTCTCATACTCACATCCACTAACCCACTAACTATTCTCTACCCCACTTTCTCTCTCCCACTCAACTATCAACACTCACAACACATCACCTTTTTCACTTTTCCCTTAATTCTTGTGCCATGATTTTTTTTTGCAATTTTCGGCGGGACGGAGGGAGTATTAGGTAACCCGTGCTCCGCACGGAAATTTATCCTGTTAATGTTTTTGTATTTTCATTTTTTGATGTTTTTAATTGATAAATTAACATAATAATTTTATTTAAAAATATATGTATATTTTAAATTGAGTAATCTGCTTTTCTGCCCCTCGTACTATGGCCCCAACATCAATTTGACACTCGTACTACTGAAACAACAAATGTATGATGCGTACTATAGTTTTATTAGCAAAATTAACCAATTTACTATTCAGTTGTTAACTTTTTCTAACACACGTTATTTTTTCTAACTAGCATTAAATTATTTTAACGAATGTTAAAAATTTATTTTCGTCAGTCTTTTTCCGACGACCATATCTCCCTCTCCGGTAAATATTTTTCAGATCACAACGGTCAATATGTGCGCCTAGGTGTCGCGAACCTTCTCCAGAAATTTTAAGGCGATCCAACGGTTAATGAATCGGTAAATTGATTTTTTCTGGAGCAGACCGGGAAAGTGACGGGATTCGGTTTTGCTTCGATTTTTGGCCTTTTGGCCGGAATTTTCCCAGGTTTTCTTGCTCTTGGCCGGCGCCTAGGTTTAGGGTAGGTGCGGTCATGGCTAGGAAGGGGATTGGTACAGCTTTCTTGGCGTGGAAGGTGTAAATGGGAGCTCAAATCCTAATTTGCAAAGAAGGGGGTCGATTGGTGTTGGAGATGCTTCTAATCCATCAATGGTGTTGGTTGGGTGGAGTGGTGACTGGTTTGTGGCGGTGGCGATGGGGCGGTGTTGGGTTGCGAAGGGTGGGGTGGATGTTGGGTTTGGAAGATGATGGAGATAACAAAAGTTAATTTTGTTAACATAAATTATTAACATCCGTTAAAATAAATTAATGCTCGTTAGAAAAATAACGTGTGTTAGAAAAAGTTAACAACTGAATAGTAAATTGGTTGATTTTGTTAATAAAACCATAGTACGCATCATACATTTAGTGTTTCAGCAGTACGAGTGTCAAATTGATGTTGGGGCCATAGTACGAGGGGCAGAAAAGCATATTACTCATTTTAAATTAATCAAAACATTTTCATAGATTTGGTTGTACATAGTTGTAATAAATATGTTTTTTTTATTAATTTAGAAGTATATTTAAATTTGTTGTATGAATATTTAAAAAACTTAATGGTATTAATAGTATTATTAACATATATATTAACTATTATTATTAAATAATATAATTAATAGTAATAGTTAATATATATTATAACAATTATGATAAATTAATACTATTAATAATAATAATAATTAACTTATATAGTAACTATTATAGTTAACTATTATAATTAACTAATACTATTAATAGTATTAGTTAGTTATAATGGTTAAATATCACTCTCTCCGTCCCGGAGTAAGAGTCCTAGCTCCTATTTGCACGGAGATTAAGAAATGATGGAAGTAAAGTAAGTGTTGTGAGTGTAAAAGTAAATTAGGAGAGAAAATGAACGGGAGGGGATAATAAGTTGATTGGTTTTGTGTTAATTTTTTAGTAATAATTAAAATAATTATTATAATTAAATAATATTATTAATTGTACTTATTAACATATATAATAACTATTATTATTCACTAATAATAATAATAGTTATAATTAACCTCTGTATTAACTATTATAATTAATTAATACTCCCTACGCCTTTGAGTAAGAGTCCTACCTTGTTTGTGCACACTTATTAAATACACAATAGAAATTTGGTAAACAATGTAAATGTGTTGAGGATATAATTGTCCAAAACACAATTAATTCTTTCTCATCATTTGTCCTTTTAGGAAATAGACTTTTATTGGGACGTACAAAAATAGAAAGTATGACTCTTACTCTCGAACGGAGCGAGTACTATTAATATTAATATTTATTGTATAATGATTAACTAATACTATTAATAATAATAGTTAACTTATATAGTAACTATTATGATTAACTAATAATACTATTAATAGTAATAATTAATATATATAGTAACTATTATGATTAACTAATACTATTAATAGTAATTTTTCATTTTATTTAATAGTTAATTATAATAGTTAAATATAAATTGGGACACACCAAAAAGGAAAGTAAGAACTTTAAACTGGGACGGAGGGAATAATAATAATTATAATAAACTAATATTATTAATAGTAATAGTTAATTGATATAGTAACTATTATGATTAATTAATATTAAAAATTAATATTTAACTTATATAATAACTATTATAATTAACTAATACTCTTACTATTAATAGTTAACTGTTATTTGCTTAATACCATTAGCTAATACTATTAGTTACTACATAAGGTAACTATTATAATAGCTATTACTAATAATAGTAATAGTTAACTAATATAGTTAACTATAATAGTAACTATTAATAATAAGAGTAATAGTTATCTATAATGGTTAACTATTATAGTTAACTATTACCAATAATAGTAATAGTTACTATAATAGTTATCTATTATTGTTACCCTTTATAGTAACTATTATTATTAGCTAATAGTATTAGGTAATGAAAAGAAAAAGAAAAGTCACTTATTTATTAGTATATTGTTGATGTGGCTTCTCCAAATGCAAGCTTTCTCCATTGTTTGTCCACATGTCAATACCATAGCTCTTTTGGATAACTTTAATATATATATATTTATATATATATATATATAGATTTGAAGCTCCTCTGCTTTACTCTGTATTTGTGCATCTAAAATTGAAGGAACAAATCAACAAACGAACAAGAAATTCCAAAGGAAAGAGAAGAAACAAACAAGAAATTCCATCCTGAAAGGTAATTTCTACATCTGTTTCTATGATATTTCATCTTCTTCTTCCAATTAGATTGAATTTACTGCGTTGTTGATTTTATGCATTTCTAAGTTTAATCTTTCATTTTTAGGGTTTTATGTTTTACAATCTCTCTCTTTCTATATGGGTATCTTTAAAATGCGTTTATTTTGATTTTCTTCTTCTTCTTCTTCTTCTTCTTCTTCTTCTTCTTCTTCTTCTTCTTCCCTTTTGTGTTCATCTTAAAATTTGCAGATTTTTCTTGATTTTTGCTGCTTCCCGTCAATGTGTGTGTGTGTGTCGGACTGTATCTTTGGCTCTGTTATTTGATCTTCTTCCAAGTTGATTGTAAAACACCAAGAAATTGTATTTTTCTAAGGTAATTTATACAAATATTACTATGTTAGTTCATCCTTTTCAAATTTGATTGACTTTGCTATGAGGGGAAATGTATGTGGGAGTTCTTATTAGGGTTTTTCTGTTCTACAATCTCTTTCTTTCTCTCGATGGGTATCAGATGCATTTGTTATGATTTTCTTCTTCCCTGTTCTGTTATATATATATATGTGTGTGTGTGTGTGTGTGTGTGTGTGTGTTATTGTATCATGCAATAAATGTAAAGGGTTGTAATCGGTTTCTTTACTACTTGTAAAATTATGAAATTAGGATTAGGGTTTAGTATTTCACAAAGCCCTGTTTCAGTTGTGCTTTTAGATAATTTTTTTGAGTAAATTCCTGAATCTTGTTGGTTCTCATCAGTGTGTGTATTTGTGTGTGTTTGTTTGACTGTCGGCGGCATATCTCTAATGAAATTATTATATTTGTGTGTGTTTCGTGTGTGCGTGTGTCGAACTGTATCTTCTTGATTTTTGCTGCGTCCCGTCAATGCTTGATGCTTCAATCAATGTGTTATATATATGTGTGTGTGTGTGTTATTGTATCATGCGATAAATGTAAAGGGTTGTAATCGGTTTCTTTACTACTTGTGAAATTATGAAATTAGGATTAGGGTTTAATATTTCATAAAGCCCTGTTTCAGTTGTACTTTTAGATGCATCTTTTGAGTAAATTCCTGAATCTTGTTGGTTCCCATTTTCCACAGTTTGCTAAAAAGTAAAGACTAGTGAGACTACCGTATTCAGCATTTGAAGCTTTAATGGTAATATGATGTTTCTATTTTACTACCGTATTCAGCATTTGGTGACTGAGTACGTGTCCTTTTTTGCTATAAATTCTTTGTTCATTCTTGTAGGCTACATATAAGAAAGAAAGATACAGTGATGATGAAGAAGGTGAAAGAAATCTATTTGATATGGATGAGGACTATAATAATGTTGTCTGTAATACATGTGTTTAAGGTATGAAAGTAAGGGGCCCAAATTTTATAGTTATGTGTATATATTGTATAAGTCATATTTATTAATTATTTTAAAGTAATTTTTTTAACACTGATGTTTAATAACACAATTAGTAAAAATTTGCAATCTAAGTATATGTGCGTTAATGTTGCATTAAAACAATTAGACATTGTATATATATATATATGTATGTATATTTATACACACCGAAGCCGCTGACATCAGCAATGCCACATGACATATTCTTGTGAAAAATTTACCCTGCAACTATTACTATTTTTTGTATAATTTTATTTAGTTATTGAGCGTAACAAATTTACATATACCCAATAAATTTAATCCTAAAGATGAAGGCGGTGTCAATTTAGTATTTAATATTATATACGTCCCGATTTAAATAATTTTTTTTCTCAAAAAATGATTCTCTTAATGATTTTTTAACCATTTTTTTCATATTTAATTTTGTACTTTGAAAATTAAAAATTTTAAAATATATAGAAAGAATATATATGTATTTTTACTAATAAAAGTCAACTTTTTGAGTCAGTCTTACGAAAAACCTGTTTTACACTAAGAGATGTGTAAAACTTATTTTACACTAAGAGATTTTTTTTTATATAAAAAGATGAAAACAAATTTTACACTAAAGCGAGTGTAAAACAAGTTTTTCTCGAGATTTTCACCAACTTTTTAGAGTGTCTTTAAATAAGATGGTCCTTCATTTTTTACATAAAGAGAATTAAATTGCTATATTAAATATCTGATTATAAAAACTACGAGTAGGGGTGAGCAAAAGTTTTTTGGAACCGGACCGGACCAAAGGAACCAGACCAGTTAAAACCGGACCAGACCAGTACATATGGTTTGGTTCCGGTTCCAAAATATTATAGAACCAGTATATTGGTTCGGTTCTGGTTGTTGGTAAAATTAATTCTGGTTAGAACTGGACCAGACCAATTGTGCATATACACTATATATATTTATTTTAGGAAAAATTTCTCAAAAGTCCTTTAAACAAAACAATTTTATAAAACAGGACAGACATTTTCGTTTATTTTGTGTAGGTCCATTAGATGGCACATTTATTTCCATGAGGTCCTTGATTTTTTTAATGAAATACTGTATTCCCGAAAATACCCCTCCCATCCAACCCTAAAACGGGTAAACCCTCCCCTCTCTCATTTGCATTTTTCCCGTTCTCTCTCTAAAAAATAAAGATCCCATTCGCTTCTCTCATATGTCTCCCGGTGCCTAGCCCCCACCTTCTCCGGCTCCCAGTCCCACCCTCGCCGGCGTCCCAGCCGCACCCTCGCCGACATCCCAGCCCCCACCATCACCAGCATCCTCAACCCCACAGGCCGTCGCCTCTCTCTCCGCATATCCCTCGACCACCGGCGCTCTTACCTCCTTCTCAAGCTCTCCATCGATGTCGAGATCTCCTTGCTAGAAACAGATCTTTCTTGCCCACATCATCTCCCCTGCAATTGTGGCGTTGAGTTTCAAACAAAAAGGGGGAGAGATATGTTCATGGAGAAAATCAAGATGAAGACATAATGAGGCGTATTTACATTTACATAGGTAGCCGGATTTACAAAGATAGCCGGATTTTCAGGCTATGTAGGTTAATCTTTTTAAGGAGAGTGTTGCGGGTCCATTATCAAAACCAATCGTATGTGTTCCTGTTAGTTCTGGAAAATTTGAAATTGATTTATTTTCAAACCATCAAATTGCTTATGGGTTCATAATCTCCGCGAAAAACCGAACAAACCCATATTTTTAATTTTCAAAACAGATCGTATTTCGCCCTCCGTCTGTTCCGCCGATAAACAACTGCCGTCTACGGAGGAGTAGAAGGAAATTTGAATGTGTCCTGTGTTTGCTAATGGTCTGGGCTTATGTTTGCTAATGGTCTGGGCTCATTTTGGGCTTATTTACCCTGGTTATTAGTTACTCCCTCCGTCCCAAAATACTAGTAGTTGTAGGATTTTCACACAAATTAAGAAAAGCAATCAATACATGTCTAATGGACTAAATTACCCTTGAAATATTTCAAGTACCAAGACAATTAAATGTTTTTACAATGACAACTACCATCATAATTAAGGGTATATTTGATAAACAATGTCAAAGATGTCATAAAAGCAAAACTACAAACATTTTGGGACAAATTTCAACCCCTTAAACTACATGTATCTTGGGACGGAGGGAGTAATATTTTGGACTTATTTTTGGACTGCCCATGTTAGCGCTGTGATTTTTGGGCCTTAAAACTTTTCTTTTTATTCATCTCAACACATAAAATTGAGGGGGCTATGTGTAACTTCTAAACGCTATACTCCCTCTGTTCCGCCCGACTTAGGATTCTTGGTCAAACAATTTATACTTTGACCAACAATTTGAACAAAAATAATTATCTTAATGAAAATCTAAAAATAGTTTTTTAGTTTATTATTAATCATGATACAATAACAAGTTTTAAATTTTTATTAGCATCATTATATTTCTTCAAATATTTGGTCAAAGTATAAATTGTTTGGCAAAAATCCTAAGTCAGGTGGGACGCTGGGAGTATGTTATTGCTTCTCCCATTAAAATAAACAAAAATAGTAATGCTTACACGATCAAAAGTTTTAGAATCAGAAGGACAGGGCCGGTCCTATGAAATTTGGGGCTTTAGGCTAGGCAAGCTGTTTGATCGGGCCCTCAAATTCCTTCACGAGCAACCAACCATGCAGTGACATTCTCAACTATATACTTTTTTCTATATCTTTTCATCTTAAGTCGCTCTTTTGATTAGAAGAAATGTTTATTTCAAACTTTTTTAAAAAACTTTCAGCATTATTAAACGGTTATCGTCGTACACTTACGATGAGAATTAATTTTTTAAATAAAAATATCGAGTTATGGGGTTAGATAATACGAGCAATACTTTCTATTAATGGAAAACCGAAATACTATTAGCTAGAAGTCTTGGAGAAATTATTGACCACTTTTTATTTTTTCACTCATTCCGTCTCAAAATAGCGGTTTAGGATAGATTTTTTGTCCCAAAATATTTGCAGTTATACATTTTTCCATATAACATTAGCACACTTTGATTAAACTGCCCTTATTTATGATAGGCAGTTGTCACTGTACAATCATTTAATTGTCTAGATACTTGAACTATTCAAACGGTAATTTAGACTATTTGATACGTATTAATTGCTTTTCTTAATTTGTGTGTAAAGTATTAAATATACAAGTATTTTGAGACGGAAGGAGTGTTTTTATAGGTCTGTGACATGGCTCACAGTGTTTTTATATGTTTATGATATGGCGCTCAGTATTTTTATAGGTCTGTGACAAGGCTCTCAGTGTTTTTATAGGTCTTTGATATGGCTCTCAGTGTTTTTATAGGTCTCTGATATGGCTCTCAATGTTTTTATAGGACTCTAACATGGGTCTCAGTGTTTATGTGACATGACTCTCAGTGTTTTTATAGGTATGTGACATGTCTCTCAGTGTTATTGTAAGTCTGAGACATGACTCTCTGTGTTTTCATAGGTCTGTGATATGCCTCTCAGTGTTTTTATAGGTCTGTGATATGGCTCTCAATATTTTTATAGGTTTGTGATATGGCTTTCAGCTTTTATAGGTTTGTGATATGGCTCTTAGAGTTTTTATACGTCTGTGAGAAGGCTCTCATTGTTTTTATAGGTCTGTGACAAGGCTCTCAGTGTTTTTATAGGTCTTTGATATGGCTCTCAATATTTTTATAGGTCTCTGATATGGCTCTCAGTGTTTTTATAGGTCTCTGACATAGGTCTCAGTGTTTTTATAGGTATGTGACATGGCTCTCAATGTATTTATATGTATGTGACATGTCTCTCAGTGTTATTATAGGTCTAAGACATGACTCTCAGTGTTTTTATAAGTCTGTGACATGGCTCTCAGTGTTTTTATAGGTCTGTGATATGGCTCTCATTATTTTTATAGGTCTCTGACATGGGTCTCAATGTTTTGATAGGTCTGTGACATGACTCTCAGTGTTTTTATAGGTCTGCGATATGGCTCTCATTGTTTTTATAAGTATGTGACATGTCTCTTAGTGTTTTGATAGGTATGCGACATGACTGTCAGTGTTTTTGTAGGTATGTGACATGACTCTCAGTATTTTTGTAGGTTTGAGACATGGCACTCAGTGTTTTATGGGTCTAAGACATGGCTCTTAGTGTTTTATAGGTCTCTGACATGGCTTTAAATTTTTTATAGGTATGTGATATGTTTATAAGTGTTTTTATGGATATGTGACATGTCTCTCAGTGTTTTTATATGCATATGACGTGGTTCTAAGTTTTTCTATAGATCTGAGATACGTCTCTCAGTATTTTTATAGGTCTGAGACACTTGTCTCAGTGTTTTTATAGGTTTGTGACATGGCTCTCAGTGTTTTTATAGGTATGTGACACGTCTCTCAGGGTTTTTATAGGTTTGAGACATGACTCTCGATGTTTTTATATGTCTGTGACATGTATCTCAGTGTTTTTATTGGTCTACGACACGGCTCTCAGTGTTTTTATAGGTATGGGACATGTCTCCCAGTGTTTTTATAGGTCTGCGACATATCTCTTAGTGTTTTTATAGATATGCGACATGGCTCTCAGTGTTTTTATAGGTATGTGACTTGTCTCTTAGTGTTTTAATAAGTCTGCGACATGTCTGTCGGTGTTTTTATAAGTATGTGACATGTCTGTCAGTATTGTTATAGGTCTGCGACATGTTTCTCAGTGTTTTAAAGGTTTGCGACATGGTTCTAAGTGTTTTTTATACGTATGTGACATGTCTCTCAGTATTTTTATAGGTCTGCGACATGTCTCTCAGTGTTTCTATAGGTCTGAGATATGTCTCTCGGTGTTTTTATAGGTCTGAGATACGTCTCTCAGTGTTTTTATAGGTCTGAGACACGTCTCTCAATGTTTTTATAGGTTTGAGATATGTCTCTCAGTGTTTTTATAGGTCTGAGACACTTGTCTCAGTATTTTTATAGGTATGTGACATAGCTCTCAGTGTTTTTATATGTATGTGACATGTATCTTAGTTTTTTTACAAGTCGGAGACATGACTCTCAATGTTTTTATAGGTTCGTGACATGTATCTCAGAGTTTTTATAGGTCTGCGGCATGACTCTCAGTGTTTTTATAGGTTTGTGACATGCTTTCAATGTTTTTAGAGGTATGTGATATGTTTCTAAGTGTTTTTCTGTGTATGTGACATGTCTCTCAGTGTTTTTATAGGTATGTAACGTGGTTCTAAGTGTTTTAATTGGCATGTGACATGGTTCCAAGTGTTTTTATAGGTATGTGATATGGTTCTAAGTGTTTTTATTGGTGTGTGACATGGTTCTAAGTGTTTTTATATGTATGTGATATAGTTCTAAGTATTTTTATAGGTATGTGACATGACTTTCAATGTTTTTATAGGCATGCGACATGTCTCTCAGTGTTTTTATACTTTTATGATATGACTTTTTAGTGTTTTTATAAGTTTGAGACATGATTCTCAGTGTTTCTAAGAGTCTGAGACATGAATCTCGGAGCGGGATGAAAATATGACTTGAAAATATGGTCTGGAAAGGGGGAGCACCCTTATAAGGGGTAGTTAGGGGTATTCTTGGCTATTTTTGTCCCTTGGGTTTTTGAGCAATTAAAAAAATATTGTGTCTTCTTTAGAAATAAAAGTTAGAATGAAGGGCTTTTAAGAAAATATCCCTTTATTTTATATGTATTATTATATAGTAAATAAAATTATATACTTTTGTATTATAATTTTTCAAAGACCCATTTAAATTGCTTTAAAAAAAAAACTCATTTAACTATTTTGTAATTTTGTACCCAAGCCCTAAGGTCTAAGTCCCTGACACTAGTAATCCTTATTCATTTAGTTTCACTTTTCAATTTTTATTTTTCATAATCATATCATCTTTTCAGTTTAAACAAAGAGCGAAACGCGAGTCGTTGACTCTTCAAGGGCCCCGCCTATCTTTTCTCTGGTACTTATTTGGGTTTGATCTTGATTTATAATTAATATAAAGTTTATGTTTGTGTTTGATCTTGTCAATGTTATGAGTTAAAAAAGTTTGAAAACAAATTAACTTCAAATGCCGGACCAGACCAGACCAGACCAGTAGAACCAGTGTATTGGTTCTCACAAGTATTGGTTTTGTTTCGGTTCTAAATTTTTACAGAACCAGAGTTTTGGTTTCGGTTCTGGTTCTATGATTTTTTGTCAAAAAATGGACCAGACCGGACCATGATCACCCCTAGACTACGAGTAACAAATACAAACAATCTAATATTTATGGTTGTACTAACATTTGATTTTTAACATTCAAGATAAATGTTTATTTTTCAGTTTAAAAATATATTTTTAAAAAATGTTACATTCTCTGTGTTAGTTTAAAGTTCTCAAATGACATTTAATTATCAATATCAGACATTAAAAAAATGGATTTTTTTAAATGAGTCACACTTATGAAAAACATGTTTTACATTAAGAGATAAAAACATTAGTTTTTCATAAAAGATGATAAACAAGTTTTACACTAAAGCGAGCATTTAACAAGTTTTCAGGAGATTTTCACTTTTTAAATAGTGACGTGTTGTGACTTTTGTGACTTTTCCATATATTATATGACATTTCTACATATTATCACCATCATCATTACTTTTACTTTTAGAGTTATTGTTGAAATTATAACTTTTAATAGATTTACAATTCTTTTACTAAATTATATTAAAAAATATTATCATTATTGTTATTTGTGCAAAACACGTACATCGCACGGTTTCAAATATATTATAACCATAAACATTTTTACAATATTACTGTTTTCTGTGCATTGCACGTGCATCACATTGTTTCAAAAAAAAATCAGTCAATTAAAAAAAAATTACTAAACAAATAATATTAAAGGCCTTTAAATTTGACTTCGCCACAGGCCCATAAACTGTTTGGGACGGCCCTGTTTGGACCCCAACTCATACGGAGGAAAACCAGGCATATCTCTCTTCTATAGCTCCACCGCCTCTTTTGAAGATCTGAAGCGTAGCATTGAAAGTTTCGCGGGTCAGAATACGCCGTTTTATGTATCTTTGAGCTCATCCCTAGGAATCCATAAGAACGAAGTATCTTTTCTACCTATTCTAGAGGATTCCCTTAATATTATTGAATTCAGATCCAAACTGATTTCTTTGTTGGAGAATAGGGGAATTGAGATAGGGGACGGGGACGGGGTTTGGTTCCCTAGGTGTAAAGTGATGGATGAGAAACCTAGGACTGGATTGTCTGAAGTACTAGAAGAGCTGAATAGGTTGTTAAGGTGGCCAGTGATGGGGAAAGCAACTTGGCTTGGGTTAGTGGAACGTAGTGTGTTGGTTTTCGAAAACTCTTGCTCCAACTCCTCTGGCCCGTCTTTCCATCTTGGTGAAGGGGACCATGATGATCATGAGGTTGTACAAGGTTAGTTCTTCTTCTTCTTTATATAAATACAGTAGTTAAATGTAAATGATTTGAAATGTTTTAACTGGAATAGAACTAATTCTATTTGCAGGAGGCATTTCTATTGCCCTTTTCTTCAACAGAGAGCTAAAACAACAACTAGTGGATGCGGGGCGAGTATTGGCACCCCAACGAGAAGATTTCTCAGAACCACACATCAAGCTTTTCTCGAGCACCTCAGCGAACTTATCCGTTCTGAAAAGAGTTTTTAAAAAATTTAACTCTGGCCAGAAACCATTTGATATATCTTTTGATCACATTGGGAAACCTCCCAATGAGGATACACTCCATATTACCCCGACTCCTTCCCAAACCCTTTTTCGTTTCCAGTCTGAACTTTCTACTGCACTCATGGATGCACTGATGGAAAAAGGAGTTAAGATAGAGGAGAACTGTATTCATACGTCGCCTTACTGTACCGTGACTGAGGGGGTTCCGCCGCTCATCAATGTGGATGAGGCCTTCACCGCTTTGGAGGTGAAACTGAAATGGCCACTTCAAGGGACAGCCAAGTATATGAAGCTCATCTTCCCTGTTGGTGAGTTGTTCCTTAAGATTGGTAACTAGTACCTTTTAAACTCAACCTCTTCAGCAGCAGCACTAGTATTTTTCTAGCTATTTTTTTTCAGTTTATCCAATGTGATTGATTCTATTCTTTTTCAGAAGCGGATTTTGTGTATGTTCCTTAGATTAGATTGGTGAATATTCCTTTGTTTCTATGCTGCTTTTGTTTGTTTATTTCCTTGTGTCTTTCTTCTAATCCCTTCCTATCTGAGTATGGTGCTTGCAAAAGATAAAGCCTAACAAGGGATTTCATCTATATATATACTCCCTCCGTCCCATTTCAAATTGCAAATACTAGGTTGGCACGGGGATTAAGGGAAAAAGTAAAAAAGGTGATGTGTTGTGAGTGTTGATAGTTGAGTGGGAGAGAGAAAGTGGGGTAGAGAATAGTTAGTGGGTTAGTGGATGTGAGTGTGCAAGTGGGTTAAAACTTGCCATTTTTGGATTTTGCAATTTTAGTTGGGACACCCTTTTTGGCAACTTTTGCAATTTGAAATGGGACGGAGGGAGTATATCCCACCCGAATTAGTATTTTTTGGTTGGGCACGGGGATTAAAGAAAAAGTGTTAGTGAAGTAGGTGTTGTGAGTATGAAAAGTGAAATAGGAGAGAGAAAGTGGGGTAGACAATAATGAGTGGAAAGTTGTTGTGAGTGTGAATGTGGGTCCCCCATTAAATAAAATATTTCCATTTTTGGGTTGTCCTAATTCGAATGGGAGACTCAAAATGGAAATTTGTCCTAATTCGAGTGGGACGGAGAGAGTATATATATAGATGAAATTTCTAATGTTCCGTTAGAATCCAGGGGTAAAGTAGGATAATTCTAATATGAGGTGCCACTTCAAGAAGAATTTGGTGCAAGGATGCAAAGTGCGATTTGCTGTATATTCTGAGGGTGAAAATGTATTTTGGCCATTAATTAAAAAAAAAAAGGTGATGCTAGTGCAAAGTTGCAAGCCATCAAGAAAGGAATGAAATGGGAAAGAACATGTAGATGTTAAAACCCAGAGAAGATAGATTTTAGGCATTTCATATCAGAATTTATCACATTTGTGTCTGCTAATAATGTGAGCAGAAATAAAAGGGTCAATATTTCAGGTTAAGCACTCGGATACCCGTTTTTACATCTTGTACAAAGCTTGTACCTTTGAAATATGTACCTTCGTGTTTCTTCCTGCTGCCACACATCGACAATATCATCTTTCTTAATGCTCGTTAAACTGGAATTCCTTGTTCCGTCATAATCACAAGAAGCTTGACCTTCAACCTTGATTGTATTAGCAAAACGGCTCCTTTCACGTTTAAATCGAGTATTTTTCTCTCATTAAACTATGTGTTCCGATCGGAAATGCACCGTGTATCATGTTTTCTAGAGTGTGCACCAAAATAAAACTAATAGTGATCATATGATTTTTCTAGTAAATCTCGAAGAAGTTGCTCTGGTGAATGAACCATTCTTGGTTACCTGATGCCAGTTGGAATGTGGTGAATATGAATTGTAGGCTTTGTTTGACCCTGGTCAGCATCACAAGTCAATCGAGCGGAGATGTCTAAATCTTTGTCTTCAATGTACTCCCTCCGACCCATTTAGTCAAAAATTTCCTAAAAGGGTGTCCCATTTTAAGAGTCAAAATCCTAAAATGGAAAGTGGGTCTCACATGTCATACTCACAGCAATTATCCACTAACTCTTCTCTACACCACTTTCTCTCTCCTACCCAACTATCAACACTCACAACACATCACCTTTTCCTTAATTCTTGAACCCACTCATTTTTTAAATCTTAAAATGGGACGGGGAGTATAGATCAGGAGCCTCTTCAAGGAACAGAGGTATCACATCAACAGCAGCGACAGTGGCCTGCATATTTTATTGAATTGACCAAGTCAACTATCTAAAGAACATCTTGTCAAGATAAATTCATGTAATACGAAGCATTTTTTAGGGATGCCAATGCTAAAGCTATAAATTATGGGTTCATTTCCATTAAAAAAAATATCTCATGGGCAGTTAATTCCTGCCTTAAACAAGAACTTGTACTACATCCGTCCCAGAAATATGGTCAGAACTTATACCAAACATTAATGTCAATCTCAATGAAATTGTAAAAATTGGTATTGACAATCACTTGATGATTTATTAATAACAGTTTTTACAATTTCACTAGATTGACATTAATATTTGGTCAAAGTTCACTAGTGTTGTTCAGGTTTCAGTCGGTTAAGCATTTTTGGTCTAGTTTAACTTGAGTGTTTGCCATGTTATAGAGGAGTTAAAACAGCATAACGTACATGGATTTGAGAAAGAGACTGCAGAGTGCTGGTATTAACTGTAGTTATGATATCCCCTTAACTTTTTGGGTATGAAATGCGAAAAGACGATGGACCAGTATAGTCATCTAAACTCAGCATGTGATTCGAAAATGAAACAAATTCAGTCTATATGATCTAAATAGAAATGTTGTTGGTGGCATTTCACCATGTCAAGTGTAGACATGAAACTGACAAAATAAAACTAGTTGAAGAAGATGTTTTCAGTATCGAGGTTTCAAATTATATGAAGATTCTTGAATTGGACACATCTACTTTAATGATCCCTTTCTACTACAACTTACATGGCAATTTCATATCTTTTCAAACAATAATACTCCCTCCCGTAATGTTTGCCCTATTTTGACTTTTTATAATCAACACAAATGAATTTTGATGTCGATCTAATTATCCTAGTGAAATTCAAAAGTTGACACCATCTGCAGCAGTTAAGAATCAAGAGATAGGTGGTATAATCCATAGTTATGATCCTAGTGGAACCTCGACCTAATGAAACAGGGAAAGATAACTTGTTGATGGATGGTAACTACTCGTGCTGTTTCTACTGCTAACGTAGATATACAGTTGTTGACGGATAAGGATAAGATTTTTTTATGTTACTTCTGCTTTTTTTCTAGTTTCAATTTCTCTACCTTTTTTCTCTCTATCTGTCTTTAACTTTTTCATGCATTCTTCTGGTTGTGTATTAGGTTCACGAAAGAGGACTTGGGAAGCTTCGTTGCAGTCGAAAAAAGTTAAGGGAAGTTATCTGAAGGATTGTCAATCACATTCTAGCAACCATGCTTCAGAAAGTGATGAGACAAATGATTGTTGTTTGGAAAACTTTACTCTAACAAATCCTTGGAGCGTTAGTATTTTTGGAGATGAATCAACAAGAGAATAGACTTGGTAATACAACAGCAGCAGATAATGTCTGCGAGAAAGTTGTGTCTAGAAGGGAAAAGTTTAAAATCATGCTAGCTGATGAATATTGCGGATGATGCTAAGAAATCAAATCTCAGCAAGGTATGTCCAATTACTATACCGTTTTACTTTTGAGACTGGCTTGTATGATCAGTTAACGCTGATATTTTCATTAGTAATACGGAGTATAATGTAGTAGTTCTATTAAATAGGGAAGTTATACTCTGTTTGCATTAGTGTGATTTTCTTGAGAATTCAGTTATCATGAATTCTGATATGGACAATTAGGATTTTTCATAAGTTAGGGATTAATGGGATTGTCCATAATTTGGTCGTGAGGTATGAAATTTCCATGCGTTCATTATAACCATAATTTTTGCTCATTCTGTCCCAAAGAAGCTGTCCTCATGAAATTCTAATGTTTGTTATATCTGTACTATTTATGATACTATCAATAGCAATCGTTAGATTTCATGAAGATATTATTCATAAAATTTTAGTCAAAGTTGAATCGAGTTGACCAAGACAGTATTTTTCGGATGGAGGCAATTTTATTATGGTGGGGTGGGGGTGGGGGTGGGGGGAGAAAAGGGATTTTTGATATTTCCATGATCTTTGCTTTCTTGTTTTTGGTTGGATGAGAAGATTACACTTTAACTTATTAATTTGGTGCATATCTTATCCACACATTTGTCATATACCCCCTCCGTCCTAGAAAGATGGTCAACTTTTGACTTTTGATGGTCAATACAAGTGAATTTTGACTAAATATAAATGTCAATCCAACCATCCTTGTGAAATTCTAAAACTTGTGATTGATTAATTATCAATGACAAATTTTAAAATTTTATTGGGATGATTAGATTGATAATAATCTTTGGTCAAAGTTCACATGTGTTAGACCGTCAAAAATTCAAAGTGATTACAAGCAAAGTGAGAAAAACATTAAATTTCTGCACAGCTCTCTGTTCAGGGTGAGTTTTCTTGGATTGTTAGTGAATAATTTACCTGCTCCATGTATACAGCATACTTTCTCTAATAATATTTCTTTCTATAATTTCTTAGCCCGAATCTGTTGTGCGAATGCCTACCTATGCATTTTCTCCCAAGTACATGACACCTTAAAGTGGAACTGTTGGGACGATGTTAATATTTGTTGAATATTGTTTTGAAATGCAGCGCCTGGATAATTTCACCTAGCTGGTTAAAAGAAAGAAAGCTTCCGTAAAGGCAGATTTGTTGGGAAGTTAAGATCTTATGTACGTAGCTTATACTTGTGGTGTTTATAGAAGTGGTTACTTTTGGTCAAACCTACTTGAATTTTAACAGTTTTTTTTTTATAAAAATTGAAAATAATTATTGATAATGGTGATTTAATAACCATTTTATTTTTTATTTTTTTTATGGAGATTAATAGTTTAGCATAAAATGTTAGTCAAAGTTGAAGTAGATTTGACCAAAAGTAACCATTATTATGGGATGTTATAATCTACAGATGAAGTGCTGAAAGATGAAGAGTATGAGTTGAAGTATACAACGGAGCTATATTCAGAGCAAGGAAGAATCCAGGACTCATGTTCATAAATGGTGAAAAGAATAAGGTTTTGAAAACTGAATCCGCTGAAAACTATAGTATGAGTTAGCTCCATAAATCTTTTTCTACCATTCTGATGAGATTTTCATGTTCATAGGGATGTAATAAACCCCTAATTGTTGTGCTACCTAATGCAACCTTCTTTCTTTGGCCTTGCATATACATGACACAACCCCTGTGTAATGCTTTTATTTGATCGAATTTCTCAACTTCCTTAAACAAATCCATGATCAATCTAAGCCTGGAGTCGAAAATTCGTATGTCAACTTACGAATTTATATACTCTCTTTTGAGGGTATTCCTATTCCTATTGATGGTAAAGTTTTGTTTCAAATTCAGGTTATTAGCAATCTAAACAAAATAAAGATTCCAAAAAACACCATTTTTATAGCAAGTGAAGATGGGGATATGGACTTTTAGTAATGACTGGTTCATGAACTGCATCATAAGACAAGAGCTGGATTTGGATGCTGTTGGTGATTTTAGTGTCATCAACGATTTTATGTAATTGTGATTTACTAGAGACCAATGCGATTTCATATTCGGCTCGGATACGAGTAAGGGAAATTGTGGAGTACACACTCGTTTGAGTTAATATGTTTTCGACCACGATAAAGAAGCAGGGGTCAAGGGGGCTGCGCCCCCTTGCGGGGTCAAGGGGCAGCGCCCCTTGTTGGGGTCCCGTGGTATTGTTTACCCCTAGATTTACCCGAAAATTAAGAGACAGGCCAAACAGGAGTTGCTCGGCCGAGCACTTCCTTAACTCGGCCGAGCATGATTTTCACAGTAAACAGAAGTCACGAAAAAAGGCCTGCTCGGCCGAGCACATTTCCTTGACGCGGCCGAGCAGACACTGAATCAGTGAAAAGGTGCCCTTTATGTTGACAGTCATGACTGTTGTGAATGTAACCATTGTCTCTCTTCTGCTCCAGACGAAAATCTGTTTATAAACAGATTATTTGGACTCAAATAAATATAGAAAACACACACAAATTCTCCAAGTTTTGATCTGATCTCTTTGCCTAGAATCAGATTGCTTGATTGTCTTATCCCATACAAAGATTTCGTGTAACCTAGGCATAAAGGGTCGAAAAACTTTGTTCGGAAAGTGAACATACTCAATTCAATCATTATCCAAGATTATCAACAAACCCTATTTCCCCAACAAACGAACAAAGTATTTTGTGATAATCATGGGTGGAGGAAGTACTGTGAAGGAGATGACGACCAACTTTGGGAAGTTGGACAAATTTGAAGGCTATGATTTCAGACGTTGGCAGAAGAAGATGCACTTCCTTCTGACATCATTGAAGGTGGTGTATGTTCTGTCTACCCCCATGCCAGAATTGTCGGAGGACGATAATTTGGAAGCAGTCAGGAGAAGATCGAAGTGGGAGAACGATGACTACATCTGCAGAGGGCATATATTGAATGGTATGTCTGACTCTCTCTTTGACATATATCAGAATGTAGAATCTGCGAAGGAGTTGTGGGATTCTCTTGAATCCAAGTACATGGCAGAGGATGCTTCGAGTAAGAAGTTCCTCGTAAGTAATTTCAATAATTACAAGATGGTCGAATCAAGGCCTGTCATGGAACAATTCAATGAACTCCTGAGAATCCTTGGACAGTTTACACAACATGGTTTGAAAATGGACGAGGCAATATCTGTTTCAAGTATAATAGACAAGTTGCCTCCTTCCTGGAAGGATTTCAAACACAACTTGAAACATGGTAAAGACGATCTGTCTTTGGTCCAACTTGGTAGTCACCTGCGTATAGAGGATTCTCTAAGGGCACAAGAGAGTGACAAAGGAAAAGGAAAAGAAGTTGCTGGACCCTCGGTGAATATGCTTGAGGAGGGTGGAAAGAAAAGGAACAATAACAAAAACAGAGGAAAGAAACGTGGTTCCAATAACAACGATGATTCTGGTCCCAACAAGAAGCCTAAAGTGGCATGTTGGAGGTGTGGCAAAACTGGTCACTTTAAGAGGGATTGTCGTAGTGGGAACAAGAAGGATGGCGCAAGCACTAGTGGTTCGGGGAAGGGGTCTAAGGACCATACCCAAGACCAAGGTCAGAATTTAGAACATACATGGAATGGATTTATTAAATATTCCGTTTCACTAATTTCTGAAGCATTTTATATGCAGAATGATGCAGTTGCGTGGTGGATTGATTCCGGTGCCACAACCCATGTTTGTAAAGATCGTTGCTGGTTTAAGACATTTGAATCGGTGGAAGACGAATCTGTTCTCTACATGGGTGATGATCATTTTGCTCCCGTTCAAGGAAGAGGAAATGTGGTGCTGGAATTTAGTTCAGGAAAATCTGTTACTCTGTTTAATGTATTGTATGTACCTAAACTTCGGAAAAAATTTAGTTTCTGGTCCTGTTTTGAACAAGTGTGGATATAAACAAGTTTATGAGTCTGATAAGTATATGTTATCAAAGTCTGGTGTTTTTGTAGGATTCGGTTATTATAACAATGGGATGTTTATGTTGAATTTAAATAAAGTTCATAATGATTCTAGTTCTGTTTATATGACTGATTCCAATGTTGATTATTCCTCATTATGGCATGCTCGTTTAGGACATGTGCACTATAAAAGAATGCTTGAAATGTCTAAAGATGGTTTAATTCCTGCTATTAATAATGATACTGGAAAATGTAATACTTGCATGTTAACAAAAATCACTAGGAAACCTTTTAAAAGTATAACAAGGAATTCTGTAATACTTGAATTAATACATAGTGATTTATGTGATTTTCATGCGACTCCATCTTTAGGAAATAAAAAGTATATTGTCACTTTTATAGATGATGCCTCTAGGTTTTGCTATGTTTATTTGCTGCATGCAAAAGATGAAGCCCTGGATAAATTTAAAACTTTTAAAACAGAAGTTGAATTACAACAAAATGGCTTGATTAAAACCTTACGCACAGATAGAGGTGGTGAATATTATGATCCTGTATACTTTCAATCCGTAGGAATCATTCATGAAACTACGGCTCCTTATACACCACAACAAAATGGTGTGGCTGAAAGGAAAAATAGAACTCTTGAAGAAATGGTCAATGCCATGTTATCTTACTCAGGCTTGAGTGACGGGTTTTGGGGGGAAGCCATGTTAACGGCTTGCTATCTATTGAATAGGGTTCCTAATAAAAGGAACAAGATTACCCCATATGAACTTTGGTATAAGAAACGACCCAACTTGACATTTTTGCGAGTTTGGGGGTGTAGGGCTGTGGTTAGACTTCCAGATCCTAAAAGGAAAAAGTTGGGAGAAAAAGTTGGGAGAAAAAGGTATTGATTGCATCTTTGTTGGATATGCTGAGCATTCCAAGGCATATAGGTTTTATGTTATAGAACCTAATGAGTACATTTCTATTAATACAATTATAGAATCAAGAGATGCAATATTTGATGAGAATCGTTTCTCTTCAATACTTAGGCCAAAGGATATTATACCAAATTCGGATGTATCTCAAAAGGATGATTATTCAAATGATACACCAAGTGAGACACCCGAGCCACGTAAAAGCAAAAGAGCAAGAAAAGCTAAATCATATGGTGATGATTTTCAACTATATTTAGTTGAAGGATCAAGAGATCAGGTTGAATCTCAATACTCTTATTGTTATAATTTAGAGGAGGATCCAAGAACCTATGATGAAGCTATAAAATCGCGAGATGCTGCTTTTTGGAAAGAAGCAATAGACGATGAGATTAGTTCTATTATGGAAAATAATACTTGGGTCTTATCTGATTTACCACCAGGTTGTAAACCTTTAGGGTGCAAATGGATCTTCAAAAAGAAGATGAAAGTCGATGGAACAATTGACAAGTTTAAATCTCGATTGGTAATCCAAGGCTTTAGACAAAAGGAAGGAATCGATTACTTCGATACCTATGCACCAGTTGCTCGTATCACTACTATTAGATTGTTGATAGCTTTGGCAGCTATTCACAATTTATTGATCCATCAAATGGATGTCAAAACAGCAATTTTAAATGGTGATTTGGAAGAAGAAGTGTATATGAAGCAACCTGAAGGATTTGTTATGCCAGGTAATGAGCATAAGGTGTGAAAGTTAATTAAGTCATTATATGGGCTGAAGTAAGCACCTAAACAGTGGCATCAAAAGTTTGATGAGGTTGTTTTGTCCAATGGTTTTGAATTAAATCAGTCAGACAAATGTGTGTATATCAAAGTTTGATGAGGTTGTTTTGTCATCTGTCTATATGTAGATGACATGTTAATTTTTGGCACAGACCAAAATGTAGTTGATAAAACTAAGAAGCTTTTGTCATTAAAATTCTCTATGAAGGACATGGGAGAAGCCGATGTAATTCTTGGCATAAAAATTAAAAGGTTGAACAAAGGAATTGCAATTACACAATCTCATTATATTGAGAAAATTCTCAAAAAGTTTAATTGTGATAATTGTTCTAAAGTCAGTACTCATATGGATCCAGCTGAAAAACTTATGCCAAATACTGGTAGACCTGTGTCACAGCTCGAATACTCAAAAGCCATTGGCAGTTTGATGTATGCTATGACAAGCACTCGACCTGATATTGCGTATGCAGTAGGAAGATTGAGCAGGTTCACTAGTAATCCTAGTAGACATCATTGGCATGCTTTAACAAGAGTGTTCAAGTACTTAAAAGGTACTATGAATTACTGTTTGTGTTATTTTGGACAACCTTCTATTTTAGAAGGTTACCCAGATGCTAGTTGGATCAACCAAGTAGATTCATCTTCTACTAGTAGCTGGGTGTTCTTGCTAGGAGGAGGGACCATTTCATGGGCTTCCAAGAAGCAGACATGTATTACTCATTCTACTATGGAATCTGAGTTCGTAGCATTGGCTGCTGCTGTTAAAGAAGCAGAATGGCTACGAAACTTGATATATGAGATTCCATTATGGCCAAAACCGATATCGTCAATATCTATCCATTGTGATAGTGCAGCCACATTGGCTAAGGCTTATAGTCAGATTTATAATGGCAAGTCTAGACACTTAGGTGTCAGACATAGTATGATTCGTGAATTGATCATGAATGGTGTGATTTCAGTTGAGTTTGTTCGGTCTCAACAAAATTTAGCTGACCACTTGACGAAGGGGTTAGCTAGAGACTTAGTGAATAAGTCATCAATAGGGATGGGATTAAAGTCCATCTAATCCTCTAGTTGTGAGATACCCAATTCCCTTCTAATACAACGTTAGAAGCTTGAATTCAATGTGGAAAGCTCACAGGTGGAGATTGGAGCACATGTTATTATGTTTCCCAAGGTATGTGTTCAAGACCTGCAAGTGATAGTTAGGTTGAAGAATATCTTCTTAATAGTTCTTTTGAAAAATTGCAAATGCAGGTGCAAGACTAAAAAAACTACCTATGTGAACATGAAGTTTTGCCGCTTCAAGAAGCTAGGACTTGGCTTTCTATATGTTCATTAATGGATAGGGACACATGGCTTGTAATAGTGTCAGGAATAAACTTTAGAGAGTTGTAAGAAACTTATGTGTATAGTATCTTCAGGTATTCATATGAGTTGACGGGTTCAATCGTTAGGACACCCCGATTCTCGAGTATTTGAAATGTGTATTATACTAAGATGAAAATTCAATCGCAAGACATTTTCATTTATGCATTCGTTTGTTTCGTTATGTTTATTATATATTTATATGATTAGTAAATCGAGGATTACACTAAAATGGGGGGAAACAAAATACTTTGTTCGTTTAGTGAACATACTCAATTCAATCATTATCCAAGATTATCAACAAACCCTATTTCCCCAACAGATGCTCCCCAATTCGCTCAAACTTTTATCGTACCACTAGAACATTGCAATTTTTAGTGTTATCGGCCAAGTGTTTTTGGTATGGTTCTAGGGTTGTGTAATAAATACATGATCTATGTAAAAGAAATCTTCATATTTTGTATAAACAAATGATATGCACTCTTGTATTATTCTTTTGGACCAAGGACTAACAATAGTTTGCCTAGTGACTCGCATTTGACATGCACATGACCAATTTCATTAAATTTTTAATGTTCCGTTGGGATCCATGGGCAAAGTGGATAATTTTAACACGAGGTACCTCTTTGGAAAGATTGCGTGTGGGTGCAAAGTAGAAGTTGGTGTATACTCAAAGGATGTAAACATAATTGGCCTTTAATAAAAAAAAAAAAAAAAAAAAAAAAAAAAAACCAAAACAAAACAAAAAGAGGAAATGATGCCAACAAGCTTGTAGCTCAATGGCATGGGCTCACTCCTTCCATTTGGGAGGTTTGTGAGTTCGATCCTCCTCCCCTACTTGTATTAGAAATGTGTTATTGGCTTAAAAAAAAAAAGGGGGAGGGGGAGGGAATGACAATTGAGGGTCCAAAGTGTTAGGAGTTGGTGCCAATCAGGGTTTGATGTTTTAAATCTGTTAACGTCCAAAAGTAATAACGTTAGTCAGTTAAGGTCTTTTCAATTCTAATGGACGAAACAAAAAGGAACACACACCTTAGTTACTTTTTCATACTCACAACATTAACTTTTTCTTAATCTCCGTGTAAAGTCAAACTAAGAACCTTAGTCATTCTCACAACAAAAACTCCCTACCTACTTTATCTTTCCTACTTTCTCTTACTTACTTTTCATACTCACAACATTAACTTTTTCTTAATCTCCGTGTAAAGTCAAACTAAGAACCTTAATCCGGGACGGAGGGAGTATTACATATTTAAACAAAAACTTTACCTTCTTCTATAGTAATTTTACTGTCCTTACCTCTTGGATCACATACAGACGTTGTATAAAAGAAACATTTTCAAAATTAATACTCCCTCTGTCCCTAAATGAGTGTCCATTTTCAAGAAATCTTTGTCCCAAAATGAGTGTCTTTTTTTAACATAACTTTGTCCCTAAATGTTTTTTTTTCGAATTTTTTTTAACCGGTCTCTTTATATGTGCAAAATTAAATGTTTGGAAAGGAGATTACAAGATTATATATAAATCTTTGCCACCTAATTGTACAAAAAGTTGAGATTTTCAGATGTCCCTTAAAATGAAATTTGGACACTCATTTAGGGACAGAGGTATTATTATTATTATTATTATTGTAAGTGTCTTCAAAATTACATTTTCTTGATTATTATTTGTTCTTATAGTTTTATTATTTTTTTAGTTTAGTTGATTTGTCAAACTTATTTGTCCGTGCATTTAAAGCACGGGTGTAACGCTACTACGCTAGTTTATAGTAACAATTACATTAAGGACAATCGGAGAAAAAAAATGGGGCAATGCTAGGAGCACAAAAGAAATTTACAGAATGAGGTGAAGATATTTACTGGTTGCATCAATTGTGAACCCGACACACTTTAATTAAAAACACTAACAAAATCTTGACACATCATTTTGTAGACCAAAAATTTGTGGCACTTTTTTTGTGACTTAATATTTACCCAAAAATTGAGTTAATGAATTTGAAAGAATAATACTAGGGGTACAAAAAAGTCACAAAAACTTGCTCACAAAATTATAAGTGTAATTATTCTTTTTATTGGCGTTTTTAGTTAGAGTGTGGCGGGTCCATTATCGATGTAACTAATAAGAAACAACAGTGGTGCAACTCAGATGGAAAAGCTTATTTGGTGGGGCAACTCTGAGGAGGCTGGAAATTCAAGGATTGATGGCTATGAAGCTGATGAGCAAGTCAAAGGGCAAAAGTCAACTGCAGGTCGCACAACTGATGTAAAGATTGAAGCACAAAAGAGGGTAGACAACGCTGATGAGGTCAAAGCTGTGACTTTGACTTCTGTTATGATTGAAGAAGGTGAAAAAGTTGTAAGCAATGAGGAAAAACAACAAGGTATAGATTCGGAGAAGAAGAAGAAGGCAAATGCCACGGACTGATGACATTCTAACAATAGGCAGCAGGGTAGTTGTGTTGATACTTCATTTTCGAAGGAAATCTTGAGCCTTCTTTTCATTTTTTGACAAGTTTTCTTATACTGATTAATGCAAACTTCTATAGCATGTAATTGAGTTGGTATATGAGGACTTACAATCGGTTTTTCAGAAGACACAAAGGAAGATTCATATCGATGATATTCACCAAAAGTCTCTGCAAGAACAGGCACCATTTACAAATTTGTGAAACCGAACCCTATCTCTGACAATGATCTCTCTGTTGTACAACTTGCTGATAATCTTTGTAACTTCATGACAATCGCTACAAACTCTCAAGTTCTTGAAAACCCTAATCACCACCGTTGCTCTAGTCTTCAATATCCCAAATGCAATGGCTAGCCTTTCACTGTGCTCACATAAAGCCTCCTCTTTCTCCTTATCCCCTAACATATGTAATACAGATGAAACCCTTGGTTCATGTCCTGTTTCAAAAACCCGTTCGGAAATCTCTCCCAAAACTTCTCTTGTTTCATTTGATTCTGGGTGACTCCAATCGCTCAGTACAAATTCATGCACGATGCCATCAACTTCAATGGAGCTGCAACCGGGTACTGCACTTATGCACTTATCTTTCATTTGTTGTCGTACTTGACACATCATTCCCCAGTCTGAGCACGATGCATATAAACTTGAAAGGAGGACATAGTTTTCTGCATTGAATGGCTCAAGTTCGAGAAGACGAGCAGCAACCATCTCTCCTGTGTTTAGAATCTTGTTTTTCTTGCAGCCAACTAGTAATGTTCGCCATATTACTGGATCTGGATTGATTGGCATAGTTTTTACAAATTTGTAAGCATCTTTGATTAGGTTGGCACGACAAAGTAGATCAACAAAGCAACCGTATTGTTCCATGGATGGTTCAATTCCAGACTCAACCATCATTGACCAGTATCTTTTGCCCTCAGTGACTCGCCCACCATGAGCACATGCAGATAAGACACCAGTAAACGCAACAGGATTAGGCTCCACCTACATACAATTTTCACACATGATCAATAACAAATCAGCACATCAAAGAAAATAACAAGCCAGTAATACTCCCTCCGTCCCAAATGATATTTCAACCTTTTGTTGTTGTTAATACTAAGGTACTTTGAGCAATATATTTAGGTTGATTTAATTATCCTAATCAAAATTTTAAACTCGTTATCGATACACCATGATAAATACTACAATTAACAATTTTTTTATGTTCATTAGGACAATTAAATCAACCTAAAATTATTGCTCAAAGTATCTTCGTATCAACAACAAAAAAAAAAGTAGGAAAATCATTTGGGGACAGAGGGAGTATAATTTCTCTTTTTCATCTGAAGGATTTAATTCCAGGATTGAGTATTTAAAGAAGATTGTGAAATGCATGTCACTTGACAGCTAATTAGACACAGTTCAGTCAGGGGCCAAGCCATGCCTTTGTTCAAGGGGGAAATTTCCCCCATTTACCTTTTAAAGTGTACCAAATTAGTGCTAATACATTTTGAAAGTTTTGATTTTTACCATTAAAAGTTATATTTTGTCCCCCTTTTGACCAGAAATTTTTACACTATATTATAATTTGCCCCGTTAAAATGATACTCCCTCTGTCCCAGAGTGATAGTCCCCCTATTTTCATGGGTTTTACGAAGGAACTTTGAGTAATAATTAAGGCTACTTTTAATTATTCTAAAGAAATTTTTGAAATTGTTCTTGATACACCATTATAAATACTATTAATATCAATTTTTAGATTCACATTAGCATAATTATAAGTAGCATTTATAACTGCTCAAAGTTCCCTCGTAGTAACAACGAAAAAAAGGTGGACTATCTTTCTGGGACGGAGGGGGTATTTGGATAATATAGTATGATATTTTATAATAAAAAATAACTTTGACCCGTTTATAAAAATTTAGGCTCCGCCACTGAGTTTTGTTATGATACCTTTGCTTCTTCCATGGAATAAAATACTTCAAGTGCATCTTCTGCCTGCCCATGAATTGCAAACCCAATAATCATTGAGCTCCAAGCTTTTGCATCTTTCATTGGCATAGCATCAAAAACTTGTTTCGCCCTTTCAATGCACCCACACTTTGCGTACATGTTGATAAGCGCGGTACTAAGCTCAACATCATTAACAATCAACTTCCTATCAATATAAGCATGTACCCACCTCCCAATATCCAACGCTCTCAAACCAGCACAAGCAGAAATCACACTAACCATCGTCACCTGATCCGGTACAACATCTGATTTTTGCATGTCCTGAAACAAACCCAATCCCTCAGTAAACATCCCAACTTTTGTATACCCACTAATCATCACACTCCAAGCAACTAAATTTCTCTCAGGCATTTCATCAAACACCTTCCGAGAAAACTCAATTTCCTCACACTTAGCATAGAAATTAACCAAAGCAGTCTGCACAAAGCTACTCGATGACAACCCAGTTCGGATAACTCGCGAGTGCACCTGCCACCCCTCTCGAAAGGCGGGTAAAATCGAGCAGGCTTTGAGAACAAAAGAGATGGTGAAACTGTTGGGTTTCGGATACACTTTCTTGATCAGGCTCTTGAAGATGTGAAATGGCTGATTAGATGGGGTTTGGGATTGGGAATAAGCTCTGATGAGTGAATTATAGGAGAATATATTTGGGTTTGGGATTTGGGAGAAGACTTTTTCGGCGTAAGGGAGGTTGCTGTGAGGGGAAAGAGAGCAGAATGCGAGGATTTTGGAGAGGAAGAAGGAGAGTGGAAGTGGGTGAGTGAGAATGTAGGAATGGATTTGATGAAGGATTCTTATGTTTGGACATTTTTGGATTAGGGAAGCTAATCTTTCTTCTTCTTCTCTGTGTTCTTCCAGTTCTTCTTTCGTTGGTTTAACGTTTGGAAGAATCGAAGAATGTTTCAAAGTTGAAAGTTAATTCCCGCGTTAAACTCAAGTGAGAGGAGGAGGGGATTTTCAGCTGGATCGGATATTTGACCCGACTTGATTGGGTGATGAAAAGGGTTGGGACTTGGGATTTTATTGGGCTGGACTCAATCGGGCTTAAAGCTTGCGTACTCGAAATGTATGATGGCCTGGCCCGGATCTTTTTCGGGCTTTATTGGGCCCATTAACAAAGCGGACCGCACCATTTTTTAAAAAAAATTACAGTCTAGAACGACAAAAGATTGCATTTGTGCTATAAAAACAACACTATTCCAGAGGCATTTTAACATATTTTTAAAAAAAATAAAATTGGCGACAAGTTGGACCAGGTCAATACGTCAGGCTTCGCGTGCCGTGACCTGGTCCATGGCAACCGGGCGTGTGACCAGTCCTTTATCTTTAGTAGCACTTGGGAAGCTAGATATCGAGATAAGTCCATTTATTTATTTGTATAGTTTTCGCAATAGTTACTCTCAAACTTTCTCACTTTTAGGAGATGTTTGCTACTATGCTTGCCTAATACAGTAATAAGATTTGATTGACATAGAAAGAGCAACAACATGAGCCAAAGATGGTATAAGTGTGACATTTAGCCTAATTCAGTAAAACATTATCTAGATAAATGTTTAACCAAGAGAGGAATTTGCTGGAAGAGAAAGAAATATATTAAAGGGGAGTATGACTAGTACCTTCAATAACATAAGCTTGTGGAGATCTTAATTGACTACCAAAGATTGGATAAAAATCGGAGTTTTATTTCAAAATTAATTAAAAGTAAGAGAAATAGTTTAGAATCTTTGACAAACTCAAGAGTTTTTTTTTAGCACAAATCGCATTTAAAAACTTTGGACTATAACCACTTAGGCTATTGGATTAATAGCTCCGACTATCTCTTTCTCTAATCCTTGACATGGTATCAGAGCTATGATCCAATAAGACTTCTCCGCCCAAACCCGCTTCTCACTTCCGCCACCAACCTAAAAATAAAAATCTCGGTCAGCTACCAAACTCCTATACCGTCCCTTTTTTTTTTCCCCTTGCCTCATAACCCGCCACTTTTCTTCTTAAAGATCATACCTAATTGTGTGTTTTAATTTCTTTTTTGTTCTGCAACCCACCTTCGCAATATCCACTTGATTCACCCCTTTAGACCGTGGCTTCCCATTCATTCCGGGACCCATTAGAGCATCCACAATAGTAAAGTTTTTTACGATAGTTTTTTTGTGTTTTCAATATATCACATCTTCTTCTATTCAACAAATAAAACCTCCATGCTTTTTCTACAATGGTAAATCTTTTTAAACAACTTTTTTTATAGGCCCCACATCCAAAAATTATAACACTTTCACATAGGGGGTAAGTGAAATTAAAAGGAATAAATAAATAATTTTTTATTAGTTTTTAATGGCCAACATGGGGAATTGGTTGGATTTAATGGAAAGAGCTCCTTGTAGAAAGAGTTGCTTTTTACTAAAGAGCTTTTTGAATAACTCCACAATGGCAAAAAGCTTTCTAAATCTTTTTCATAAAAATAAAGAAAGCTCCCATTGTGGATGCTCTTAGCATTACGTTTGTTTCCCCCTCATCAAAAGAGTTTTTTTTTTCCTTCGCCAAATCCTACAAAAAAAAAAGTTTCCATTCCTTCATAAAAATTAAAATAAATAAATAAAATCTTCTCTTTAATTTTGTTCTTCTCTTTTGCTTCCAACGAAGAAAAATAAATTTCATCTTATTCAAAACCCTTTGCCTTACTAAACTTTCTCATTCTAAAAGCTGACTTTTAGAACCCAATTTCTTTTTTTCTTTTCTTTTTTTTTTAAAAAAACGCCTTTGTAGCAACATACCTTTTACCTTGTAGCAACCAACTTTTTGCCTTTGTAGCATCAATTCCGCCTTTGTAGCGACCAACTTTTGCTTTTGTAGCGACCAAACCCCAAAATCTCTTCGTTGAGACATAAAATCGTCTTGCGACGTAATCAATGAAACGTTCAACAAACCTCCGCCATTGTGCACTCAAAACCCCTTGCTGAAATCATCAAGGCAACATCATCCACGTCCGGACCCGCTTCATCTCATTACTCCAAGATTGGACTCTCCTATCGGCCGTCCATCTTGTGGGGTCATTTGACACACCCAATTCACACCTCGCTTTCTCCACCTTTAAATTTAAAATCAAGAAATGTCATTCACCACTAGGGGTGTTCACGGTCCGGTCCGGTCCGGTTTGTATTAAAATTTTACAAAACCGGAACCGGACCAATTATACGGTTCTACAAAAATTTAGAACCAGAACCCGACCAATACATTACAAAACCGATGTCCTTGGTCCGGTCCTATTGGTCCTGTTCCGGTCCGGTTCTCCTGTTCTAAGGGTGTGCTCTACGATGTTGTGACTTAAATAGTAGGCCATACAAACAAGCTCTGTTTCATAAAAAATACAATAAAAATACAAACAAGCTGAAATTTTATGATTCTCGCTAACTTAATACAGACAGCCTTAAATCAAATATTAATTATTCCAAAAGTTCATCCAATTCAAAAGTAGTCAAAATCATCATTGTTGGCAAATGACTTGAACTCTTGCATCAAAATTACTAGTTGGTAAAAAAGCAATCCATGTCCTCCATTGTCCTGCATAATCAAAGAAAAAAGTAAAAAGACTGGTTACAAAAAAATAATAATATAATTAACAGGTTATAGAGCAACTTCAAAGTTCAAACATTAACAGATTACCTGAAAGAGAAAAGATGAAACAACAATCTTACGCCACCCAACTGCAGCACCCCTGTTCAGGAAAAAAATCATGCTTAGAGTACCTTCTTCTACAACATTACAACAGCAGTATGGATATATTCATTATGAAGCAAGAAGTATGAATATATATTCAAACATGTTACTTCAAAAATTCTGAATGTGGTTAATTGAACTACTCAAACTAAATAAATACTGTAATAAAGAATTATAGATACTGTACTAAATAATAATATATCTATAATATTTATATATGTTACGATTGGTCCGGTCCGGTCCAAAACCGTAATTTTTTTTATCAAACCGGAACCGAACCAATTAATCGGTTTTATAGAAATTTGGAACCAAAACCAGACCAACACTATTAAACCGGTCCGGTTTTTATTGGTCCGGTCCGGTTCTATTGGTCTGGTCCGGTTCTATTTTTTTCTGCACAGCCCTATTCACCACTAAAAAAATGATTTTTTAAATCTCTGACTTTTTTTACTTTAGAAAAAATATCATAATATAAGAATTTTGACTTCCTCCAGATAAAAACTTGACTTCGTCGCTGTGCACGTGCACTCACTGTGAGTTGGGTTGGTCATCATGCCTTATATAGTTAATGCAAGATTCGTATTTACTCTCAATATGGGATGAGACTAGTGCTTTAGTAATGAAAAAAATTGAAAATAAGTGTAAGGCTCCATAAAAATACTTTACTCTACGTCTCATACTTATTGCTACTGAATAAAAGTGCACAGAAATTAAGAAAATATGTTGAAAAAGTAAGTATAGTGAGTAGATAGGAGAGAGAAAATAAGTTAGTAGATACTCCCTCCGTTTCATAATACATGTCATTCTAAACTTCTTCACACATATTAAGAAATGCAATTGATACATATTAAAAAGACATATGTACCCCTAAAAGTATCCAATTACCTATTTAAATACTTATACAAGAAATAGTTCACAATTAATGAATAAGGGTATAATAGGTAAACAAGAGTAATTCTTTCTTGGTAATAGTACAACGTCAAGTATTTTGGAATAAAAAATTGCTCCTAAAACGTCATGTATTATGAAACGGAGGGGTAGTTATTGTGGAGTGTGTTTTGGGGGAAACTAGTTCCTCCATAAGTTATAAAAAGTCCTTTTTTTTTTACCCTTAAACCCTAAATCTGAGACCCTAAAACCTAAATATGAAACCCCAAACCCTAAAACTTAAACCCTATAAAACAAAACTTTTTATAATTCATTGAGGAATTAGTTTCCCCCAAAATTTTCTCGTTGTTGTGAGTTGATAGAAAAAAAAAATGAACATTTTGAGTAAATAGCAATTAGTATGGACCGCTTAAAACGAAAATAAGTAGTGATATATGGGACGGAGGGAGTATATATGTGAAAGTATACCAAAGTCCTTAGGCCCCTGATCATGCATTTATGTCCCCTAACCAAATGGAAGAAACAAGATAAGTTCAATGACTTGTAGCTACTAATGTATAGAGAGAAAGACATGGGCCAATGGTGACAAAGTGAAGAAAAGTCTTTACATGTATTAGGTCACATTTGAGATAATAATAATAATAATAATAATCCCAATTCAAATTCTTTGAAAGTAGACATTGTGTCTACTCCAAAACCCATAACCCTAACCTTTCCATAACCAGATAATGGCTGCTTTTTGTTGACATCAAATTGAGCCACTCATACACGTTGTTTGAGTCACCAATCAAGAAATGACACTTGTGCATAAAGTTCGGTGTAGGTTGAGATTATCAAAATCATTGACGGCGGAGATTAAATTTTAATATAGTATTAGATTAACTTTAATATGAGATTACGCTGAAAATAACCGAAACCTTTGACACTCCATCCTAAAATTGATTAAGAAAGGTAATTAGTAATTAGCAAGGGGTTCTTTAAATAACTATATAACTCTTCCTGACTCTCTTTACGTAGAACGCGTTCTACACTAGCGTTAGTATTAGATTAACTTTAATATGAGATTACGCTGAAAATAACCGAAATCTTTGACACTCCATCCTAAAATTGATTAAGAAAGGTAATTAGTAATTAGCAAGGGGGGTTCTTTAAATAACTATATAACTCTTCCATGACTCGTTGTTACGTAGAACGCGTTCTACACTAGCGTTAGTGTAATTCCTACATAAAACGACTCCGCTCAAAATTCACACACTAAACACACAGATTCAGACGCATGACCTTGATCAAAACGCCTACCTTTCTCTTTTATTTTTTATGCCTTGTCCATTCATTTTAATATGCATCTTATTGATCTGATTTATGTCTTGCCTAAGTCATTGCCTTGTTTGTATGCCTTGGCTTGAGCAAATGCCTTGTCTTCAATTTTTCATGCCTTGTCTTTTATTTTTTTATGTCTTCTCATTATTTTTATATGTCTTGCCTAAGTCATTGCCTTGCCTTTGTTTGTTTGTCATGGCCTTGATCAAATGCATGCCTTCTCTTTCATTTTTATGCCTTCTCATTCATTTTAATATGCCTGTTCAATTTGATTTATGTCTTGCCTGTTATTAGGCTTCATTTGTGCCTATCCAATTAAATCACATTGTCATATACCTCTATTCCTTTTGTTCAATTAAAATGCCTTCTCATGTGTGATGGGATGCCTGTTATGGGCATTATTTGTGCCTGCTCTATGCATCAAATGTCTAAACATGCCTTGGTAGTGTCAAAACATGTGCCTGCTCTAGTGTTAAAATCTGTCTGCTGTAATATTGAAAAATGCCTCCTACAGTTTCGAAAAGTGCCAGGTGAGTTTTCATGAGTTCTAGTTATATTACATCAATGCCACTGCGCCTTCTCATAGCGTTCCGCTTATTTTCAAATCTGCCACTCCGCTTTTTTAAAAACATGTTCTACACTAGCGTTAGTGTAGAACACGTTTTTCTCAAGATTTTCTACTCTTCCATAGCTTACAACAAAAAACAATATTGTGGATAGATATATACTTATTTTCAAAAATTATAGCTAGGTCCTTGAGTAACTGATATCACCCATCCATTTTAGAATGAATATTCAAAATTTAATTTTAATTAAATATAATTAATGGAAAATTGCATTTTAGGCCCCAAAGTTTGGGAGTGTTCCTATGATGGGCTCTAAAGTATTTCAGTTAGCATTTTGGACCCCAAAGTTATCATTTTTTGTCGAGTTAGGGTTTTTTAACCAATTTTGTTACAAAAACCCGTTCAATAGGCACGTGCCTCGCACATGCCGACCTAACGGAGGATAATTTTGACATTTGCTCCTAACTGTTAAGGGTCAATGTAAGAGCCATAAAATGGGGACCAAAATTAAAAAACAA